>BPLS01026945.1:28794-46771 GCA_019656275.1 Rhododendron kiyosumense
TACATATAGGTACAAATAAAACTTCGTAGCAACTAGTGTAGGTTCTTGCAACAAAATTATTCGTCACAATAGTTCATACATATTGTGACGAAATCCCATTTGTGGCAACAAGATTAAGACTGGGAGAGCTATGGTGATGACACTAATTTTGTCATGATATACTCATTATAAGAAGTTTGAGATCTCCTAGCGCTTTTTCAACCAACGGTTTGAAAAAAACGCTACAACAGGAGGTCTAAATTAGCACTTTTTCTAGCCATTGCTAGAATGGGGCTTTCCCAACGGCCCAAACAAAAATGCAAAAATAGATCGACTATTTTCATACGGCCCAAAAAAAACATCTGGAATTGACTAGGCATTTACCAGTGGCCCAAAAAAAGCGCTAGAATAAACCCTGCATTTCTCAATGGCCCAGGAAAAGCACTAGAATTGACTAAAGAAAAAGCAAGCGCTGCCCAAACAATGTCTAATTATATTATATACTATATATCTATCTAATAAAATAAAAGGGTGTGGGGACCACACAAATACAAGTTGAAAGAAGGGCTGAAATTCATTTGATCCAATGGCTGATGTGTATTTTTCAACTCTCTTAAGAAAACACTCACACTTTTACAAATATATTACAAAAATGCCATCGGTTCTTTTTACCCAAATCAGATTCTGTCAGAAGCATAAAAAATAAAAAAAACTCTGCTTCTGTTGGCATTTGGGTCTCTCTCTCTCTCTCTCTCGCGACACCACTCTTTCGAATCTCCGGCGAAATCTTTCAAATCTAGGCCAACAAAGCTGTGTGGAATGTTCCTTACCAGGCGAAATCTTTCAAATCTGTCGAGTTTCGTGGACGGTGAGAGCTAGGCCAAGAAAACTTCATGAAAGCAAATATATTTGAAATTTTTTGGAGTTGTTTGGATTTTTTTTTGAAATTTTGGTCTCTATTTTTTTTAAGTTTTGGCGCAAGCAAAGGGGGTCTGACAAAGAAACTATATCCATTTGGAAGAAAGCATATGAGGTGCGTGGACGGTGGGCAAAGAAAGCTGCCTCGAAGATAAGGTATTTGGAAATTTTTGGAATTTATTGGGATTGAGATTTTTTTGAATTTTTTGTCTTTGTTTTTTTTTTTTTGGAGTTTTGGTATCTAAAAGCAAAGGTAATGCTCTATTGGGATTATCGTTGCCAATTTTTGGTGTTAGAAATATTCTTTGTAGCTAGCTTAAAAATTTAGTTGGGGGAGTGCCGTAAGTACAGGTAATTCTCTTTCATGCCACTAAGAAGAGGATCACATATTACACATTAATAAATCGATTTAGCGTTTGAGCCACTGACTAGCAATTGCCAGCATATGAGCTGCGTGGACGGTGGGCAAAGAAAGCTCCCTCGAAGCAAAGGTATTTCGAAATTTTTGGAGTTTATTGGGATTGAGATTTTTTTGGATTTTTTGTCTTTGTGTGTTTTTTTTTTTTTTGTGGAGTTTTGGTATCTAAAAGCAAAGGTAATGCTCTATTGGGATCATCGTTGGCAATTTTTGGTGTTAGAAATATTCTTTGTAGCTAGCTTAAAAATTTAGAGGGGGGAGTGCTGTAAGTACGGGTAATTCTCTTTCATGCCACTAAGAAGAGGATCACATACTACACACTAATAAATCGATTTAGCGTTTGAGCCACTGGCTAGAAATTGCCGGCATATGAGCTGCATGGACGGTGGGCAAAGAAACTTCCCTGGAAGGAAAGGTATTTGGAAATTTTTGGAGTTTATTGGGATTGGGATTTTTTTGGATTTTTTGTCTTTGTTTTTTTTTTTTTTTTGGGAGTTTTGGTATCTAAAAGCAAAGGTAATGCTCTATTGGGATCATCGTTGGCAATTTTTTGTGTTAGAAATGTTCTTTGTAGCTAGCTTAAAAATTTAGTTGGGGGAGTGCCGTAAGTACGGGTAAGAAGAGGATCACATACTACACACTAATAAATCGATTTAGCGTTTGAGCCACTATCTAGCAATTGCCGGCATATGAGCTGCGTGGACGATGGGCAAAGAAAGCTCCCTCGAAGCAAAGGTATTTGGAAATTTTTGGAGTTTATTGGGATTGAGATTTTTTTGGATTTTTTGTCTTTGTGTTTTTTGTTTTTTTTTTTTTTTTGGAGTTTTGGTATCTAAAAGCAAAGTGTTACCCAAATTATAGCAACCAAGAGTGGGGGTGAAAGGGTTGCTAAAGCCAATAAAGATTATCTCTAACAATCTTTTAATCAAAACAATATAAGTAAGTAAAAGAGATAGAGTTAGAGAGGTAGAACCCGATTATAGTGGTTCGGCCCGGATTTGTCCACGGTCCGGCCTAGTCCACTTCTCCTCAAGTAACTACTTGAAGGTTCCTTTAATCTTTGAAAGATTACAACTTATAAGTCTTGCGGGTGCTTACAAAAACCGTGTGCCTCTAGCTTTCCCGAGGAGCTAGTACAACCGCAAGAGTTTTCTCCGAAAACCTCTTAAAAACATTAACACCCAAATTCAAACCCGAATTTGGTCTTCTAAGCTTTCAAGTGTTTGACTCAAACACTCGCTTAGGAATTTACAAGTATGTGGAGAAATTTGAAGCTCTCAAATAACAATAACCTTACAAGGTAGATATGAAAGTGGAAGTTCTCAATTTGTACAAATTCTCTCTCAAGATAGATATGAAAGTGGTGGCTTGGTTTTGGAGAATTTGCTTGGGGTGATATGAAAATTGTAGCTTGAATCCCCACTCATCAATGATTTCTTGAACCCTTATATAGCCATTCAATCTCCTACTAGCCGTTTGTAAAGTGATGAAACCGTTGGAGAGTTGAGTGAAAGAATTAGCCGTTGGAGGCCATTTTACATTGGCCGGTTGACAGAGTGGTCTTCCGGGTGGTCGACCGGCCGGTCATCCAGTGGGTCATCCGATGGTCTCCAGTTGTCACAGTTCTCTGTTCAGACAGCCAGCCTGTCAGCCGGTTCGTCAACCTGTGGCTCAAAAATTCATCTAAATAAATCTATTAAAGTATGAATTGAGCTCATTAAGTCTTTGTAAATATTAATCATTGAATCCAAGAGACTTTATGCAATGCTTCAAGGCAAAGAAACAAATTTGTCCGAAAAAGGACTTTGCGATGAAAGATTTCTTTTGCCAAATAATAAAAACTTCATCAATATAATCATCAAAATAACAAATAGTAATGCATATAATTTTTAACAATTTATCATGCATATATTTGTCAACAATCTCCCCCTTTTTGATGATGACACAAAATGAAGGTTTTTTATGCGAAAGCAAAGATTATGCCAATAAATCTCCCCCTTAGTACATGCTCTCCCTAAAAGAGATTTTTTAAGGAATGTGAGGAGAATGATCATAAGATACGCATCTCGAGGTTGCCATGGATCTTAACTCTTAGATGGTTAAATCTACAAATAAGAGCCGAAGCTCTGATACCAATTGTTACTGATCATAAGCCGTGCTTATGTCACCTAACAATGGCACCTACCAGACTAGCCGGCCACCGTCTCCACCGGTGCGCCGTCATCCATGGTCGGAGAGTCTTGCTTCGGTGACACAGTCACAAGCGAGAGTTCCCATGGATGATATGCCTGTATGAACAGCACAGGACAACTAGCTCTGATACCAATTGTTACCTCGAAAGGAAGATTACATTTGGATCTTTTTACTGAAGTAGTGTAGTAACTCTCAACTCTTTTATGCAATTTGTGCTGGAGTTTTTTTGATTTACAAGTTGATGTAATTAATTTTATGCAATGGATAATTATATTGAGAACATTTAGCATTTGGATACTATTGGTGTAGATGAAATACAAAATTTTCATTTATGGATGTCAATTTACAAAAGGTGTCTGGACAGATTTTTCATGATAATTATTTCAATGATGTTGTGACTACTATTCCATTTCTGTGATGAATGGGTATTTTGTCACCATAAGTTTATAGTAACGAAATTAGAGTACCAGTTGCAACAAGTTTGTTTTGCCTCAACAACTTTTTGGTGACGAAGCTTGAGTTTTTGCAACAAAATTGTTTGTCACTATACTATTTTTTTACCTTGTGGAAATAATTTATTGCAACAAAAATCAACCTAATAGCAACAAATTAATACCTATTGTGACAAAATATTCTGTCACTACAATTGAAACTTTTTGTGACAAATTCTAGTCGTCACTATAATTTTTGGTTTCTTGTGACGAGTTTGAGATTTTGTCACAACAGGCTTATTGCTACGGGCTTGTTGTGACAAAAGGGCGACAAATTTTTTTTGTCACCATAACGTTCTTGTGACAAAAAACTAACATGTAGTGACAAAATTTTTTGTAGCAAATTCTAGAATTTGTTGTAGTGTGTTGAATTTCAGAAAATAGCCATAAAAATGGTTGTCAACCTCAATTGTCATAATTCATGAAAAAATAAGCCATGTTGAATTTGGTGAAATAAACCACGAAAAAAATGATGGATTCACAAACATGGAATAATTTATATAGATAATTCACGAAAAATATGGCCATTTTGTGCATAAATATGTCATTCCGAACAAAACAATGGGAGAGCTTTTTGTTTTCATTCCTTTCTCTTTTTTCCCATACTTATGTTTCAATTTCGTCATATGGTGCATTTATATTTGTTGGTTTCCAAACTATTTGTCTATTTAGATTGATTATTTCTTAATTGTACTTATTTTTAACTGTCTAAAAGCAATATGTTAAAATAATATCATTATTAAAACTATATCGATCATTCTAAAACCTGTTAATGTTCATGTAAAATATACTCTCAAATTGTTTGAGATTTTATACTCCCTCCGTCCATTTTTTAGAGTCCGGTATTCCATTTTGGGCTATCCCTTAATAACTGTCCGTTTTGTAAAGTTAATGGGTAAAAATTGGTACATTGTCTATTTTGTCCCTAAAAGTAGATTCCATTTTGCAAAGTTAGTGAGTAAAAGTGTAATGATGATGGGTAAGTAGGAAAAGTAGAGAAAAAAGTTGATGTGAAATGTATAATAATGATATCTTTTTAATAAGTTGGAATTACGAAACAGGACACTTAAACAGGGATGAAGGGAGTACTTATTTTTACATAATTTAAGTGAAAGTATGTGTTATATATTTTTATAGTTTGTAATGTATATCTTAATTGTGTATGATCTTATTGTGATTAATTTAGCCCTTGTTCGGTTTGGGGTTTGGAAAAAATTTTCCAAACCCAAATCTATTCATTACCTATAATTTTAATTATTATTTTTATTTCTCTCTCCACTCATTATCCCTATATCCAATCATTAATCTTATTTCTCTCTCTATCTCTCTCCACTCATTACCTATATCCCTAATTATTATCCTATTTTCACTTTTCACTCATTACCCAAAAATCAAACCCAAAATTTTTCTAAACCCACAACCGAACAAAGCCTAAAAAGGTGTCCTCACTTGACAACATTCTTGAATCTGTCCTGGGCGCACTGATAGGATGGGAAATGCTCACTCTTCTTTAACGGTTCCGGTTCCATCACGAAAGAAATCTTGAACAAGCACACATTCGCCGCACAGGACAGGCGCCGGGTCCCATCATGACTTCTATGGTTCTACTTCTACCAAAAGTGCTACACACAACGATTGTGTAAAACACAACACACAACCAATCTCTAGTCATCTATTGCTGTAATGAATGATTAGGATTCGCTCAAACACTTTCCCGATAAAAATTAAACCTATCCTTGGAAGAGTTTTTTTAAAATCTAGACCGTCCAACTACATCTGGACGGTTAGAATTACACACACAATCAACACAATGGTTATGCAAGTAGCATTTTTGCTACTTCTACCTTGGTTTTAATGGCTTGACTTTGACTAGTGGGTTGATCGACACATGGTCTTTCCATCAACTCTAGTAATCCGTACAACGTTGGAAAACTAGCTAGCACCGACAGTTTGTCCGATTTGTTTGGTAGATTCGATTTTAATACAATTAATTTAGATTCATTTTTCGAAAACTGGGGCCACGAGGAAATAATTTATTGTGAATACCGTAAGCCTGATCAAAGATAGAATAAGTGGATGCGCTCATAAGCATGGGCAGACCTACTCTTCGGCAAGGGTGGTCTATTGACCAGAGTGACTATATGGATGAAGTCTAAGTTTGAGATTAAATTATATACGGTGGAGGAATTCAAAGGTTTTTTTGGATGGTATTCGAAAGCTAATGATTTAGCAGTATCTTTGGTGAGGTATTGTCCAACTATCTGCTGGACGGTTCTGCCATTTATTTTTATTTTTTTTCTATTTTTGTTTTCTCAATCTACCCTCTTCGATTGAATAAAAAGTTTCATTTGCCGAGAAAAAAAAAAAGGTGGTCTATTAACCCCACTAAACAATGAAATCCTAAATTTTGGAAATTTTGATTGTTTTTCCCCCATAAATTTAAATCCTTTGGTTCTTGCCCCAAAAGAAATATAATTGCCCGATATATATTTTACACTTTGATTCTTGTCCGAAAAGTATTATACTTGCCCCAGGTCTTTTTTTTTTTTTTTGGCCCCAGGTCTTTTTTAACCATTCAAATCTCTTTTTTGGGTAATTTCGCCAACAATAATACTAGCCTTTTGTGTTAAAAAATGGACAAACAAAATGGAAGGAATGAAGTATTGATTAGATTGTTTAATGTTTGCTATCCATGTTACATTGGTCAATTCTAATTTAGGACTTTGAATTTTCGGTATTAAGTTAAGCCCTATCATTAATCCAACCTAACTATCTCAGCAAATTTATATTGTGACCCTGTTTTGTTAATAAAAAATTAGAATAAATTTAGGTTAAGTTATTTTGTGTGCTATGTTCATTGTTTTGCTCACCAAATATGAAAAATCTTTGGGGTCAATTATAAGTGAAATAATGTGTAATGGATTGACAAATCGCTTTTTGTTTATGTATTACTCCTCTGTCCCTTTATAAATGTCCATGCTTGAAAAACAACAGTTGTAGGAGTCAACCTTCATCTACACTTTACACTTTTCTCTCCCCTTTATGCTTTTCACATCAACTTTTATCTCCACTTTTCAAAATTATCCTCCACTTTATACCTTTTACATCAACTTTTACATTCACTTTCCAAAATTATCCTCCATTTTACCCATTAATTTTTCAAAATAGACATTTATTTTGGGACAACTCAAAATGGAATACTGGACATTTAAATAGGGACGGAGGGAGTATATAAATAGATATTTTTTTGTGTAGTAAAAATATTGAAATTGTTTATCCTTTATCATGTGTTAATACAAAATTATGAAGTACATGCTACAGATAACTTGACCCCAGTTATTATAAATTCTGGATCCGTTCCTGCTCATAAATTGGTACAGACACTCCTGACTGTTAAACAAAGAGAAAACGTTGGAAAATTAAGAATGGAACGACATCAAAGCTCACGTGTCATGTTCCCTTGGGAAGAAGTCAAGGGGAAACTACCTATGCCAATAACACACCTCCTTCCACCAGTTATACCACCTTTTTCTTTTATGATTCAACTAATTCGTGTCAACTTCGCCACTTCTGTATCCCCTTTGACACTTGCAAATCAACAGCTGAGCCATAAAAAACTGTTGGACTTGAGCTTGGAGACCCCACTAGTTCCAGGGCGGAATCAGAAATTCAAAACGTCATGAGCTAATAAAAAAATTAATAAACTAATATGCAAACCAAAAAAATGTTTAATAATTAATATTCAGCAAATTTGCACTTAAATATGTAAATGTTCAACAATAAAAAAAAAGTACAAAAACGTAAACTAGGTTCCGCCCAAATCCAGCCATTGCAGAAGAATCAGACGATCAAAATGGGGTATAGTTGTATATAGATATGTGGTCGTTTTCCTTGGGAAGTGAAAGCCTAGACATCCATCCGATTATCATGAATATCCCAACCTCTCTACTCTGCAAAACTTTCTCTCTTTTTGGGGTCGGACTAGAACCGTTCAATTTGTACCCTTAATACGTATGTTATATATGTACAGCATTTCATAGTAAGAAAATGTCACAAGAGTTCTAACAGCCAATTGGAGTTGGGTGCGAGCAATATCTGGCCACCGATAAGTCACAGTAGTGTGATTTTGATTTCTAACATTTGAGAAATGGATGGTAGTGAGAGAGAGAGAGAGAGAGAGAGAGGTAGATGGGGAAATGCATGGGATCATGTGAAACTATCCATCAACATTTCACGCAAACCCCACGAGCACAGCTACGCTCTCTCTCTCATCTCACTCACTCACTCAATCAATCAATCACTTCTCTCTCTTGCCTGCCTGCGTGCCTTCTATTTCAACCCTACTCTTCACTCTCCTCATTTCATCTACTCTCTCTACATCTCGATCTCTTCTTTGTTGGGTGTAATGTTATGCAAAACATTATATACTTTTTCCGTCCCAAAATAATTGTCCCATTCGTAAATCGAGCACTTAAAAGTAAATCAAGCACTTAATGACCTGTGGAAAATAGTTTGAATTATTTTTGACGAAAATTCATTTTTTTAAAATTCTTGATTTACGTACTGGGGACTAATTTTGTAACAGAGATAGTGCATGACGAGATGTGGTTAGTCTTAATTTAATTTGCAACTTAGATACAAAAAAAGACAATCACAATAACTTCTAATAAGAAAAAAATGTCTCTCTCAAATTATCCTACTAATGTGTCATTATTTGTATTATTCTTTTTAAGAACTATTTAGAAATTCCATAATCTTATTGTAGGGCCGGTCTATACGGGACATTATCCCAACTTAATTAGGCCATATGCCACTGTTGGCAGAGAAGTAAGAAAAAAATGTCTCTTTCAAATTATCCTACTAATGCGTCATTATTTGCATTATTCTTTTTAAGAACTATTTAGAAATTCTTAATTTTATTGTAGGGCCGGTCTATACGGGATATAATCCCAACTTAATTAGGCCATATGCCACTGTTGGCAGAGATACTTGAGGACAAGTGGTGGCACAGACCCCCTTGGATTTTCAAAGGTTTTTTTGCCTTTGCCAAAAAAAAAAATTTCTTGGATTTTTATTATTACATCACCTTTAAAAAAAAGACTTATTGAATGCTCTTGGGAAACCATACATGCCACAATGTCCTCCTCCTCCACATAGACTCAAAACTAAATGTATGAATTATCCCATATAAATATGTGATGGAGATTGATGTTAAGGCTACACGTGGTGAAGACAAAAAAAACTATTAAATAATTAATTACTCACAATCAAGCCTCAATTTACTGAAGTTTTTCCTCGAAACTATCACGTGTTTACAAAATTATAATTATTATATAATTATCATAAAATGCAAGTCAAGCAAGACTTCTTTTTACATTCTTCTTTATTTCTCTCTTTCTCTTACTAAATCTATCAATAACTACTCTTACTCTCTCCTTTATGTTGAAGATAATTGGTTGAGAACTATAAGTTGAATTATTTTACTTATGAAAATTATAAATTTTCTAAAGTATAATTTTTTTCCTTTCGTTTCCATTTTAAGATACTATGATAGTTTAACTCTTTTCAAATAGGAATATATCTTGAAAAAAAGTTCAAAAGAAAATCAAGGCATGTTAGATTCTTAAAAAACAGATCGATGTGGTTTTTTCTTTCCACAACAAAGTGGATTGCATGGATTGTGCCCCCACTCAGAGGCGGATCCAGGTGTGGTTATATGGGGGCCACGACCCCTGCATTGTTTCAGGGTATTTTTAATAAAAAATTTAATATTAATATTAGTATTTTTTTTGGTTAAGAACACCTAGATATTGTATTTTGTACGTATTAATTAAGTGCTATTTACACATTTAAATCCTTTGAAAATATGTTCATTTTGGATCCCAAAACCCAATTTCTCTCTTTGCGCAATGGTCTCTCATAAATTTTTCCTTCAATTATTTGTCTCATTCCTCTTTCTATCTCTCTCCACCTACTATTTAAAAAACCTCCCTCAAATCCTACATCAAACAAACTATTAGATTTCCGAACCTTGAAATTTCAAAATCTTGTTCATAGTTCCACCTCCGCGTTTACAAAATCCTGGTTCCATCCATGTCCCTACCGATACAAATTTTTAGCTACGCCATGACGATAAGATTAATTCTGTGGAAAGTTGGTTGAATAGTCTATGTGGGACATGTCACAAGAATAGCCCTTCCCCTTCCCCTTCCCCTTCCCCTATCTCCATTGCCTATAAAAGGCCTTCCCATTTCCCCCCATCTAACACACAAGCTAGAACCCAAAACAGATAATAAAAAAAAAACACAACCAAAAAAATGAGGATTTTGGCACTAATTTCCCTCTCTCTCCTCTCCATACTAGGAGCCTCGGCACAACAAGAGCAATGCGGTAGCCAAGCAGGAGGGAAAGTCTGCCCGGGGGGACTCTGTTGCAGCAAATTCGGCTTCTGTGGTACCACAGCGGCTTATTGCACCGGCGGGTGCCAGAGTAATTGCAACACGGGTGGCGGCGGCTCCCCCAACACTCCGTCACCAACCCCTAGCGGCGGTGGCGGCGATATCAGCTCTCTTATCAGCAAAGCCGTGTTTGAGAATATGTTGAAGCACAGGAACAACGCGGCTTGTCAAGGGAAAGGTTTCTATACTTACGAGGCTTTCATCGCTGCTGCCAAGGCGTTCGGTGGTTTTGGAACTGCCGGGGATGATGCTACCAAGAAGAGAGAGATTGCTGCGTTCTTGGCTCAAACTTCCCATGAAACTACTGGTACTTTATTTTCCGTCCCAAGTTATTTATTACGGCCTGTTTGTTTGGCAGGACTAACGCAATAATAATAATAATAATAATAATCTCATCATAGATGTTACCGAGTTAATTGCAATTGGATTAGTAATACCACACAGCTTTAGGAGTATCGTATACTGTAAACTTTGTTGGATCGAACATGTTGAATTAAGTCGGGCCATAAATATTTTAATCAGACATTGGATATTTTGTGAATATCAATGGCGATGGATTAATTGGATTAATCATTTGTGTATTTGGATATGTAGGTGGGTGGCCAACGGCTCCGGACGGACCATATGCATGGGGATACTGTTTTGTTACGGAACAAGGAAACCCCCCGGATTATTGTGTTGCAAATCAACAATACCCTTGTGCTCCTGGGAAGAAGTACTTCGGCCGTGGTCCCATCCAAATTTCATAGTGAGCACCATCTCTCTCTCTCTCTCTCTCCAATATTTCGGTCTATCTTCTTTTCATGTTAAATGTCCTAAAATAATTCTCAATTTTAATTAGTCAATGATATATATGGTTGGTACAGTACATATTTTTTTCTCCTTCTACCAATATTCAAAATTCAATCGAAAAAGTGGAGGAAAAAGTACATATATACTTTGTGATGATAATTTTTTTAAAAGAAGGATAATTTTTTAAATATAGAAAGTCATACTTTGTGAAGAGCGCAATGATGCCGCATAAAAATGTCACAATCCCAGAGAGGAAATTCTTTCATGAGATGAACAGAGTAGTTTTTTTTGGTACGTTTGGATTTCATGTGTTATTCTCCTATGTGACACAAAATTGGAATAATTGGTCTCATTTAGTGATCCTAGTCATTTACTTTGTAATCGTTAAGGTCTCGATCGAATAATTGGTCATAAGAGCAAATGACGATTAGTGTGTGGCCATTTATTACTTTTATGAAAATTGTGCTTCATTCAGGTGTGTCGCGAAATTCAAAATATAGAGAATCCCGTTCCGCTAACGAAAATATATTTTTTAATTAATCGTAATGTATTGTGAGAAAATGACTAGCCTCGCAAAGATAAATGAGAAATAAATACTTAAAAAATAAGAATATTAGCGGAACGGAGCCTTTTAGCTCACTAAAACTCCCAAAATAGGAAAGCCAACCAAGTTTCTCATGCTCTCTCAATATGCAAAAGGAAAAAAAACCAGAAATGAATAAAAAAAAATTCAAAGAAAAGGGGCTAAGGCAAATCTCTTCTTCATAAATTTGATCTAATCTCAAATCTCCAAAGTCTTACCACTAGCAGCATATTTTCCATGTGCAAAAAATGAGCACATTCTCCAATTAATTTGTCTATGTACTGACTCTTTTTGACCTTGACTTTGGCAGCAATTACAACTATGGTCCAGCTGGAAGAGCCATAGGAAGCAATCTACTAGCCAACCCAGACTTGGTCGCAACTGACCCAACCATTTCATTCAAAACAGCCCTTTGGTTCTGGATGACTCCGCAATCCCCGAAACCCTCCAGCCACGACGTCATCACTGGCCGATGGACCCCGTCGGCCGCCGATTCGGCAGCAGGTCGGGTCCCGGGGTACGGTGTCATCACCAACATAATCAACGGCGGGATTGAGTGTGGAAAAGGATCTACTCCGCAGCAGGAGGATCGGATCGGGTTTTATAAGCGATACAGTGGTATTATGGGAGTTGGTACTGGAAATAATCTTGACTGCAATAACCAAAGGCCTTTTGCGTAAGACCAATAATATTGCGGAAAACTATTCCGTGAGATACAATAATATTGTAGGGTCCAATTATATGAGCCCTACATAATATTGTGAAATGACGAAATAATGCCGCAGTTGTACTAAATAATTCTCAATACCTAGTAGTCCCGTGTTTTTTTTTTTTGAGATAAATTGCGGCAGATATACAAATAAATAAAATAAGAGAATTCTAATTCTCTTCTTTTGAACACGAATGTGATGCTTCGCTGAATAAAGATGTAGAATATTTCAGAATGATGGAGTGTGGCTGCTTCTTCTTCTTCTTCAAATTTTCCATCATTTTTATTTTCTGTTCTCCGTTCAATATACGCAGCACATGGTAATTAATTTGATTTTGGATATGGTAGATCAGTGTGCATATACTACTTTGTGTTTTTAAAAAAAAAGAAGCACAAGTGTGTATGTTTTTTTTTCCCAATGCAATTTTATTTTCTGTCAAACCCAATACAGGGAAAGGATTGATGTACGCAATCTTATCCTTGCAAGCAGAGAGACTGTTTCTGCGACTTAAACCTGTGATAGGTTACACAACTTTACCATTGCGCCAGGCCTATGCATCTAGTTTGTAATTGCAGTTGGAGACTTGTAGTCGATTACAAGCGGTGGAAAAGATACTTCTTGGGCTCCGTTCGTTTGGGCGTAAAATATTTTTTTTACTTATTTTTTTGTGTTTGGTTATGTAAAAAACCAGAAAATATTTTACCTAGTAAAACATTTTGCTTCGTATGACCTAACTCTGTGTTTTGTCATCAAAGACTACAAAATTTTGTATATAATATATACGTACATACATATATATAAACATACATAAAAGCATCATTTTAATTACAATTATCAACCAAACACCGGAAAATAGAAACGAAACTTTTTATTTTTTGCAAAATCATTTTACAAGATAAAACTTTTACATCAAAAAATATTTTACTTTGAAACAAATGAAGCCGTAGTGTTGGTCCTCTAATTGCTACCTCTAAGAAATTTAGAGGGCTCTTCGAGTAATTTCATGTTGTCTATGGGATCAAGCAAGAGTGTGGAAAACTTGTAAATTAAATCTCATGAAAGCCATAGGAAGCGATCTACTATGGTCCAGCTGGAATAGCCATAGAAAGCGATCTACTAGCCAACCCAGACTTGGTCGTAGCCGATGCCACCGTTTCTTTCAGAGCAGTCCTCTGGTTCTGGATGACTCCACAATCCTCGAAACCCTTCTGCCACGACGTCATCACCAGCCAATGGATCCCGTCGGCCGCTGATTTGGCAGCAAGTTGGGTCCCGGGGTATTGTGTTAGAACCAACATAATCAATGGCAGGCTCAAGTGTGGACAAGGGTATAGCACTGCTCAACAAGTGAGTCGGATCAGATTTCTTATGCATTTCAGTGATATTATGGGAGTTGGTTATGGAGATAACCTTGACTACAACAACCAAAGGCGTTTTGGATAAGACCCAATAATATTGCGGAAAACAGCTCCGTGAGATAAAAGTAATATTGCAGGGCCCAATTGTATGAACCTTGCATAAATTGTGATCTAATGATGAAATAAAGCTGCGGCCTGCAAGAGTATTGAAAAATTCTTGAAACATATTTTTTCGCTTAATAAAAGTAAGAAAATTTCAAAATATTTCAGTTCGGGTGTTTGACTATGTGTAAGCTTGTTGTTAGCTTTGTTCGCTTGTTCTGTTCCTTGATGTTCTAGACTCAAGCTTTGCTTTTTGTTGTTTTTGGGGTAAGCCCCTGTGCTGTGTAATGTGAGTTTTCTAACAAAATCTTATCTTATCCAAAAAAAAAAATTTCAAAATTAATGATAGAGTGCGGCGGCGGCTGCTGCTTCTTTTTCAAATTTTCCATCCTTTTTACTTTCTGTTTTCCATTCAATATACACAGCACAAGGCAATTTGCTTTTGGATATGGTAGGATTTTCTTTTTGGTCAATAAGAGACATTTTATTGATGTAAGCCCAGTAACAATAATATAAAATAGTTCATTACAAAATTATTAGACAAAACCAAACTAATCATCTAACTAAGGCAAAACGATAAAAGTATAAGGCAATCTTTCACCCCCACCTTCAAAAATATTAATCTAATTCAGAACAAAAATCGGCAGGGTGATAGTTACTGTGAGACCCGACTCTTATTTTTTTTTTAAAAAAGAAAAGAAAATGAATAGTCTTATTAAAGGTGAGTTTTATCTAGTTATTGTTTTATGAGGACCTTTAATGTAACTTTCTAGAACTATAGAGTTTTAGTTGTAAATTAAAAAAAAAACATGTGTTGTGTGTGCACGTGGAGAGCCCTTCTTATGCATGTGTGTGGTACATATCTGGTGGAAAATAAAAAATAAAAAAAGAGAAAGAAGAAATCGTACAGGAAAAAAAAACGCAGTGAGAGGCAACGAGGAAGATAGGATTAACGATAACAGAAGTTCTAATTCTAGTAGGTAACTCTTAGCTTCTTTTGCATGTTGATCAGTTAGCATATCTTGTTATTGAATTGAGTAATTTTGGGGTTTTGTTTTCAGTTGGGTTCAAATACCCTAATTAGGGCTACTCTCTGCTATTTTTCTCTGTTGAAATTGTACCAATCATGCTATTAGGTGCTGGGAATGGTTTACGGGTGCTAAAATTGTGAGTTGTGAGTAATGGGTGCTGGAACTTTACATTAGTTGCTGGAAATTCGAATCCTGTGCTGAAAAATGGATTTTTAGGTTTCTGAAACTGTGCTTGAATGCTGAAAATTATCTCCACAACTGCTGTAATGAATTTGTAAGTGTTGAACTAGGTTTATAGTTGCCAAAAATAAGGGAGATGCCGAATCGGGGCAGTGTTATTGTCGTGTTTGCTGTTGCAGCAAATGGTTGTCAATGGCTACTTGGAAAAAATTATCCTATGTGGAAGGGTCATTAGCTTGTCTCGCACATAGCTTGTTAACATCTCTAATGGGGATTTGTAATGCAAATGACTTTTACCTATGTTTCTGGACATATCAAACCATATCTTGAGGTTAGTATAAACTGAATTTTTTTTTCCTTTTTCGCAAGAAACTGACTATCGTTGCTGGATATATGCTTTACGTCTGCTGTAAACCTATTGTAAATGAGTACTAGGAGCTAAATTGCAACTTGATTTGTCTGAAACTTGTATTGGAGAAGTGGAAAACAATTGGGACATTTAGTTAAGGAGAGGGTATAGAGAAAGTGGTTGCTTGTGTTTAATATTTGTGGATATCTCTATAATCATACTCACATGTATGGATTTATGTGTTATACATTAGGTTCAGAGGTGGCGACGACTACCGTAACTCCACGTAGGGAGTGAGCTTGTGTTGGTACCTTTTTGGCTAGACCTCGAGTTGGGTGTTCTTATTTTTAATAGTGGAAGATGAGACACGGTGTAGAATTATTATTTTTTTGTATTAAAATGGTTAATATTTGGCTTGAGCTCCTAAGCGAGAATATGATCGTAGCCTTAATGGCGTTATAATATGGCCTTAGTGGTGTTATTGAATATTGCCTTAGTGGCGTGACGACTATTGCCTTAGTGGCGTAAACAGTATTGCCTTAGTGGCATTATGAGTATGTAACGCCCCAATTTTCGGAAATGAAATCGGAGGCATTAAATATTAATTTTTGGAATTTTATTAAATTAAATTCAAAATCCCAAACGGATAATTCATCCTAAAGATTCATCTATTACAAACCATTGTGGAAATATTGAAAATAGTCTTCGTGGTAATAATCTAGATAAAATAACAGAGCTGTCTTCTAGGATCGATACGAATCCCAAGAGTATACTGGCTTAGTCTTCATCTCCGGATTCATCTCTAGGTAGTATCGCCCTCCTTCAGGGTCCTGAGTCTCCACCTGATTTGCTGCAAAATCTGACACAGATGCCAGACAATTCGTGCTTGAGTGAAAAAGTTCACCCCGTAATATAATCCAACCCAATCACCCCTCCTTACATTACAGCTAGCAGGTAACAATATATCATCAATGCAAAAAAATAAAACACCCATAAATCTATTCATTATTGATCGATAGCCTAACAATAAGGAAAATCTAGTCATGCCCAGACCATAACTAGGGTTTGCCTATCTTAATCACCACATCAAAATCACCACAGGGCTCCCACCAGTTCTATCATCACAAAACATCACTGGACCACCCGCTAGGTTTTATCAATACAAAAATATCACGGGACCACCTGCCAGGTTTTATCAACACAAAATATCGTTGAACCACCTGCCAGGTTTTATCATCGCAAAACGTCACTGAACCAACCGTCAGGTTTTATCATCGCAAAACATCTCTGGACTAACCTCCAGGTTTTACTGTCACAAAATATCGCTGGATGATAGGTGCGCAAATGTTCACATAAGCGCCTCATAATTTATCATTGCTAAGTCTATTTATTTTATTACTTGGTGTTTTAATACTTGATTTTTGTTTTGTAGGATTTTTGAAGAATATATTGGAATACACTCCAGGTTATGGCTAGAGGTACAAAAATTGGGCTTTAGAAATTGTTCCAAGGGGTTTTGATTGGCCGGTCCTCTTTTGTCATAGTCTACCCATCCAAATCTACTACATGTCAAGCCCATTCCATATAAGCCCTGTTTTAAGTAAACTACCAGAAATACCCCACCTCTTCGTCGCTCATACGCGACCATCACCGGATCCAAAGCAACTCCTACTCCTTCTCTTCCCCTTCTCACCCACCGCCACTCCTACTCCTTTTCAAGTACCAGCCACTCACACCCCAACTCCCTCACCCTCTCCAACGTCAGCGACTCCTTCCCCTTCTCCATCGCCGTCTCCGATGCACACCCCAACCCCATCACCCGCCCCCGCCCCCGCCCTGGCCCAGTCGCTGTACAGCGTGGTCGTCAGAGTTTACCTCACTTCGCACTTGGCCGTCGACGTGCGGGCTTGCTACAAGCTGTATAAAGGTAACTGGAAAAATTGAAGCAATAATTGATTGATGTTTTTTTCTTAATTCTGAAATTCAATCGAATCGATTTGACCGTCAAGATAAACATATATACATACAAGACTTTCGTTTATAAACGTATATATCAACGGTCTATGAGTCTCTCCATTTCTAATTTGTATATTCAATCCAATCAATTTTGTTTTCTTCTGCATTTGTCTTGTTTCATTGATAATGGAATTCTATTGTGTTAATATATTGGCCACTGAAAGCAAAAGAGAATTTGGTTGTGAAAAGTGTAGTTGGAATGTGAAATCTGTTTTTTTTCGAAGGTGTGAATTCTTCATTTGAGTGTGAATTGTATTTTTTTTTGAACGTGTGAACTCCTATTTGTTCTACAACTGCGAGTGTTTATTGCAACTTGAACAGCAATGAATGGCAACTGTGCTTATCGTTGCCGGTGAGCGCAACTATATGGAATGGAAAGCCCTATAATGTTTCGGTCAC
>BPLS01026946.1:0-31171 GCA_019656275.1 Rhododendron kiyosumense
ACTTGCCTATGGATGATAAATGCTCATGTAGAAAGTACTCGTCTAAAACAATGTGCACAAGTTTACAGGTTATGTAGAAGAATAACTTAAAGCTTGCAATAACATATGGAAGAAAAACTCACTAATTCCGCAGATTATGCCTAGGGCTGCAAATAAACCAAGCTGTTGGTGAACTGTTTGGGCTTGTTCGTTTTGGTATTTGGATTTTGGATTTTGAGTGGAGAGAAATGAGAGTAATGATTGAGAAAGAATTTATTGGAGACCATGCACAGAGAGAGAGTCCAAAATTCCAAATCCCAAACCAAACAAGGTCTTCGAGACTAGATTCAATAAAGGCTCGTTTGAGTTCGATTTATCTACTAAACAAACTGAACCTAAGCCTCAATTTTAGACTCATTTAATAAATGAGCAGAACCTGCACTTGACAGTATCCATAATGCTGAATATGTATAAACTCCTATTCGTAAATAATAAAAGTTTTACGTGTACATCAATAAACTTTATAAAGTACTATAAACTCGTTTTTTTTTTATAAACTTAATAGGTATGAACTTATTAATGTATAAATAAAAAAAAATTATTTGTAGTTCTAGACCTGTAAAAAAGCATAAATATATGATATTTTTGAACCATTAAGGCTCGCGAACAAGCTTGAGCTCCACAAACCTAAGCAAGCTTGGCTCGTCAAATTTTCATTGAGCTCGAATTCGCTAAAAACTTAACGAACGAACCCCCACATTCGAAGGCTCAGCTTGATTCGGCTCGTTTGGAGCCCTATTTATGCCGAAGTACTGAAAAGTTTCCTTCCTAAATTTGATATACGATAGAACTGCCCAAAACTGTGTACATTTTCTGTTAAAGAAGAAGACGTAAAAAGGTTTACGTTTTGGTTTGAACGCGAAGGCATTATTCAATCCTTAGCAAACAAACCAGGGCATCATTTTCCCCTTCATTTACGAGCAACCAAACAATCTGAAAAATCTCTTTCCCTATTTGTCAGGTTGAACTAACATTACCGCTAAAACCCCATGATTCTTTACAAATAGTATATAAAAAGATCAAAAGCTGAAGCAAGAACCCTACTCCTTATTTATAAATATAAAATAAAACATAAAATGCCATGAGTTTACAAAACACACGATAAAGAAACAAACTAAATACTGGACATTGAAAGAGAGAAGATGAAAAAGGGATACTTGATCACAAGCGAAAGCTGAAGTTTGAAGATTGAAAGTGAGAATGAGAAGAAATATACCTCTGTTGGAGGAAGGGTTAAAATAAGGAATAGTGTATGATTTTTGCACCCCACTCCCGCGTAAATGCACTCTCAAAGTTGTTTTTAGTTATGAACAGTGAAACCGGTTCGAATCAAACTGATTTGTATGCTTTGGATTGGAATAATGGATTAATGGTTTGGACACGAATTTAAAAACCGTGACTCTCAGTTTGTACACTGATTTTTATTTTAAAACTGTGAATTAACCGAGCCGAACTGTGAGACGTTTATTTTGCATAAATAAAAATAAATACATAGTATATTATAAATACACTATGTATAAGTCCGGTCGAAAGCTAATTCGTTTACAGTCGTAAGCCTAGTTCCTTCGTTTGAGGTTTTTTCCAATTCTTCCAAAAACGGATTCTACGGGCATGTTGACTTAATCAAAACGTTAGATCGTTACCCTTCATGGGGAATGGAATGTGAAAACTTAATGTGATACAGTGTACATTCATTTAAAAAAAAAAAAAAAAAACTATGAAATAAAGTGTTATTCTTATCAACTTATACTGTATATTTTCAAGTCCGGATCCTAAGGCTAAAATCTAAACCCAACTTTGATGCTTTGAACCTTGCAATGTGATCCACCATTGCACTTGAACCTTGAATGATGATTCGGGAACGAGAAGCACTATAGTCACCGAAGGCAAAATACGGTGGTCAGCCACCGCATGTCGTTTGGGGCCCACTATGGACCCTATACGGATAATTCGAGCCGTTCAATAAATTTAAAAAAAAAGTGGGTCATGCCAAAAATCAGTTCAATCCGATATATGTAGGTGCTCGGATCAAGCTTTTCATTTTTGGAAATTCGGAAAAAATGAAAAGATTGATTTTTTGATTTTCCAAAGATGAAAAAGTTGATTTGAGCACCTACAGATATTGGATCGAGTTGATTTTTCATGATGCCAACTTAATTTCTTTTTTTAAATTATGGAACGGCTCCGATCATCCGTGCAGGGTCTAGAGTGGGCCCTCACGGCGTATGGTGGCCGGCCACCGCATTTTGGGTTTGGTGGCTGTGGACTTTCTGTTCTAGAACAGTAAATATATGGAATGAATCTGCCAATATGAAATGCAGAATTCAGAAAATTTTTTACTCCGATTTTTCTTGTCGGTTGCTTATTTCCTTATGACATGTAGTAATTCGTAGATAAAAGCGGAACCGATCCATGGCTCACAGATTGAATTAGAACTTAACCGTGCGACTTTTGGTTCAGACACAAATTTTTTTTCTTAAAAACCATGACTCGCGGTTTAGGGTTGAATTCATAGGATTCCAAATCTGATCCGGATCATAAGCAGCCTTAGTTTAAGTGTTTTTGTTGTGTGTAATTTAAGCCATAAAATGAAAAGTTTGAGAGTACATTTATAAGAAAGTGGGTGCAAAAATTAGTATTCATAAAAGGATGGGGCTAATGCCACGACAACATTTTCTACTGCCACGACATATTATTGGCAGTCACTATTATACCCTTCTTCACAGTCAAAGCAAAGTCTCCACGTGCTTCTCTCTCTCTTTCTCTCTCTCTCTCTCTCTCTCTCTCTTCCACCATGTTTATGTTTCTCCCACAAAAAATTTACCCTGTTTGCCTTTCTTTCCATTCTTCTACTCCTTGTCTTCTCTCCTTCTCACTTGAAAATTGAAACCAGCCAAGACATACAAAACATCCATCCAATCCAATTCGTAACCATCCATCCACTGTGACCAATCCATATGGATAACCCATCTCAATTCTCAACCCTTTTTTTTCCATCCATTTTCCTCCTTTACATCCCTTGACACCGTCTGATTTTGCAGATTCTTTAGGTGAAGTTTATTAGCCGAAGAAGGGTAAAGGGTGGTTCTCGATCGATTCCAAGATCAGCGGCTTCGTGCTCGCACAGGTGGGTTTGGAACCGATACTTGGTAGCAGAATCCAATTCAAAATCTTAAATCAGTCATCTCCCTTTGTTCACCTCCGGCCACGAGTTCACCTCCGGCCACGAGTCCCATTTTAGAGAGACTTGAAAATGAGAGGAGCAATTGAAGCATAGTAAAAGTACTAAAAAGAGCAGTGGGTCGGTAGATACAAAGAAAAGCAAAAGCCAAAGTGAAGAGTGAGAGAGAGAGTAGAGAGAGAGGAGAGTTGAGGGCAAAATTGTCCCATCATCTAATTGGTCGTGGCATTAAGAAAAGTTGCCGTGGCATTATCAGCCATAGAAAGAGTAATTTTCGCACTTCTCAATATGTTAACCTAACCGTGGTGCAAAAATTATTGGGCAAAAGTAAAAAGAAAGGGTGGCGGGAGTGTGCCCAACGCGTGTCAGGTTCACTGCAGATTCCCTCTTGTGGGGGAGACGTGGCGGAATCTCCAAGTTCTGGGTTTTGACTTTAAAGCCCTTTTTTTTTAACCAGACCTTTAAAGCCCTCAATCCCCTTTTTTAATCTTGTTTTTTGGTTTATCCGCAATCCCATTTTTTTAATCGTAAAATGGAAAAGTTGTAGTAATACTTTCTTTGTTTTATATTAAGGTAATATCGGAAAGAGATTTTCTTTTTCACGGCTGTTCCGTAATTTAGGAAATCACAGCAGCCAATGATTTCTCAACACACCAGCCTAATTCAGGTGACCCGGGGTGCACTACAGTCCTATACATGTAGTGCGATCAAATCCAACTGTCCATCTCGGCAATGAACGGTTTGAATTTTTCATCCGAACAATAGACGGCTAAAATTTGTAGGAGCTCGTATTAAATCTAAACCGTTCGCACCGAAATGAAAGGTCAGATCTGCGGCGGGCACACTACAGCCTTTTCCATTCCTCTAAACAATGGGGGACCAAATGACAGAAACCACACCGAATCAAAGTCCTTCCCATTTAACACTATTGCTGTTCATGGAATCTATGTTCACCCCGAATTATTACCATAATAACAAGAATGCCACTTCCAGCATAATACTGTACATGCTCCAGGCGGATGAATCCAAATACTAGTAATTTTTTTAAAAAAATATTATATAAAATTATAAAAGTCCGTCCACCCAATATGGTTTTAAAATTATAAAAGTTCATCCACTGAATATGGTTTTTGACAATTTAACATCCGCGCCAATCAGGAGTTTGGGAAAAAAATGGTTGTTTTCTATGATACTTTTTTTAGCAGACCTATTTTACTTTTTATTAAATGGATATCGTAGTAATGGAGGCTTAGTTCGGCTAAATAATTCAAAGTTGCTTTTTTTTATTATTATTCAATTTTGCTTGTATTTGTTCGTTGGGAATTGGTATTCACACCCTTTTTTGTTATTCACACACCCCTTTTTTTTTAGGGTTGAAAGTGTGTATTTTTTTGTTAAAAGACAAAAAAAGAAAGTGTGGATAACAAAAAAATGAGTGAGTATCAATTCACTTGTTGATTTTGCCTCTTTTTTGTGGATTATTGGTTTGTTAGCCCTTTTTGGCTTATTTTTGGAAAGGGCTTTTCCCAGTAAGGAGAATTACGCCTGTCCACATGAGGTACATGTGGAAGTTGGTGTACCGTGTACAATTTTGTATTTTGAGCCACAAAAATTCGTAAATCACGACCAAATCTCATAATTGAACATCAAAGAATTTGTAAAGGGAATGTGTACTGAATATTTTTTCCCAATTCCCAAGAAATGAACAAGTAAAACAGAAACAAAATAAACCCCGAGAGGTTTGGGGAATTGGTTGTGAGAAAACAAGTACCGAGTACTTCTTTATGAGATTACACATTCCATTCCCATTTTTCACGGAGGCCGAACATTCTAAATTTTGGGGCTACTAATGATTATGTCCAGTTGTTATCTTCAGAATCTAGAAATTTGTCGAGGCAAGCTGGCCTGGACATTCATTTAAAAATAAATAAAAATACTACGAACTCACTGGACGTGATCTATACTCACCAATCTAGTCCGAAGAGAAGATGAACAGTGCTGATTCCACACCACGCCACCCCCCCCGCCAAAAAAAAAAGAAAAAAAGATATGGCACTTCGCACGTACGGCAATTGCAATTGCTGGGTGGTAAAAGAAAATTAACCATGGTTAAAAGCTGAGAGGGCAGGCTGTTTGAAGGACACCTTGTCCCACAAGTAGCTAGGTAGGCTGAACTCTTCTTTGGTCCCCTTCTCCAGGGGCGGCTTCTACAATAGTCGTGTGGTGGTCAAGATTCTTTCCTCAGCATATATTTCTCCTACAGCCCTCTCATTTTTGGACCTTGGTGATCCGGATCTAGTTTTCATATCTGAGGTCTTAAATCCAATCAGCCTTGGTGGCGAATCCGTAGGTTATTTTGTAGTAGCGGCAGTGGTGCCTACTGCCTAGCAGTAGCGATTGCGGTGAGAGTTGTGGGACCAAGGGACGTTATGCTCCAATTGGCAATATGAATCCTCCGTCTTCCTCCAACCACATCCACGAGTAGAAACGGTGCTCTCCACATCAACGCGGCTATTAATTTTGGCATGATTTTTATGTTTTGTTGTTTTTCTTATTCCGTAGCAGTTGAAAAGATAGTTGTTTAACGTCGAAATGAAATGAGAACATTCCATTTTGCTCTACAAGAACTGCAACAACAAAATAAACATGCAGTCCCTGAGATTCCACCGCAACTTTTAAATGACATCCCCAACCTTGGGCAAGTTGTTTGAGCTCCACCAACTTTTATAAACGTACACAAGTTAATCCAGACCACAGTATTGCCCAACTCTCCAGCAATTTCCCTTTGGAATAACAATTTCCCTGTTCAAAAACAAAAATCTAGACAAAAATTGATTCAACATTCATTTAACTACCCAAGATTTTAGGGCAATTGGACCCAATAATCGTATAATTGCACTTAGACACTGAAGTTATAGATTCGACTCTACGGAAAAGAAAGTTGATGCTCACCTTGA
This sequence comes from Rhododendron kiyosumense, assembly GCA_019656275.1. Lineage (NCBI taxonomy): Eukaryota > Viridiplantae > Streptophyta > Magnoliopsida > Ericales > Ericaceae > Rhododendron > Rhododendron kiyosumense. Next base: position 6,178 of record BPLS01026946.1, read on the forward strand.
TGGGTTGCCGTTGGAGACTGCAAGAGTAATTTTTCTAATATGAAGATATCGAAACAAATCTAGGCGAAATAGCAAATGTGAGAAAAAATCATCCTCCGCTATTACTGTATTACATCCTATGTTGTCTCAAACCGTTGCTCCAGTTTGAGAAGATGGAAGGCAAATTTCTGAAGAACATTTTTTCATTTCCAAATGCTTTTTCTCCTGTAACGAATACTAGACATCAATCCGATGTCTGCCACGTAATGCAGCTTCTCCATTTTAAGTGATGAGATACCTATCTCAAAACGCAACTTCGATTGACATATGTACAGTAAACAGGACAGCTTTTCAAAATTTCCAAATTCAACATCTGGGTTCTCACACCATCCGAAAAGCGAGATGAACAACTTTAATTCGATCATGTATTAATAATTATGAACACCAGATGCAAAATACTAACACAATGACACCGAGATGCACCTGCTCTGTTAATTTGATCGAACGAGAATAAACATAACCACGATTGGTGACTGACAAAAATAAAATCACATCAATAATAACGCTTGCTTAATTTTGACGAAATCACCAATAACACCCTCAATCCGCTGTATGTAAATGCCACACAGAAAGATAACAGCCGGTTGATATGATTTTACTTTCTCGTCTTCCACCACAACCCAAAAGCAAAAGCTCATAGATTCATATAAGCCATAGCTTGAAATCCACTCGAAATATATAGGAGTGTGTCTGTTTATCAGAGAAATATATTGGGGATCCTTAATTTTGACTACGAAACACAAATTCGTTTAGCTGGGGATGAAGAATTATTACGAAGAGAAGTGACCTCCCTCTTGACAAAAGATGGCAAGGCAAAGGCAGCCGTGTGGATCTGTCAGTAAACAACAAAAAGTTATTTGAGAGAGTATACTAATTCAACTGTGATCTACTTCATCGACAAATACTAACAACTAGCCTACTAAGATAACATCTGCAGCTGGCAAGAATTAACCAAATCCTATATTGGGACACTACTCCCTTGCAATACAAAGAAGCTCCGCGTCAAACCTTTCTCACATATATGGTTTGTGAGACCCTATGAGTTGCGTGCACGGGCCTACAGTTAAGTCATTTGTGGGCATGAAATGCATCAAGACAACAAATGAAAATTAACCGTGCAATTTATATTTGTGCATACAAGAATGCCAGAAATTATGTATCATCGTTTTTATGCAACTCCAAAAGAAATGTCAAGGTTGGGATAATTTTTGAAACTGAGGCAATAAAAAATTCAGATGCTGCAGGGTTTCATGATCCAGTGTGTTTAAGAAGCTCTAAGAAACTTAAAAACACTAATGCTTTCTAAGAATAGCTATCGGGAAAACCAGCGACAGGATTGATACATTGAACAAAGTCCTTAAAGTGAAAACTGAGAGGAAATGTAATTACCTCAGAGTTGTAAAACCTTAGTTCCCTTCGACGCTTGAATGCTCCCTCTATTTCTTCAATAGGGTTGATAGGATGAATAAAATCTACAGGGGGCCCCTCCGTTGAGCATACCAAAAATCCAATCAAGCCACTGTACATACAACACAACCACCATTTTTCGAATAGAATGTATCACTTCAAAAACTTGTAAAACTAAATCTTTTATAGGTAACAGTCCAGGATGCTAAACTGTGGCAAAACCAAGACAACACTGTACCAATGAGTCTGCGTATGCCTTAATACTGTAGTTTTACAGAACGAAAGAATTGAATCCCACACTTTTGTAAAAGCAGGCTAGAGGTTCCATGGGGTCAGACTGTAAGGTTGATGAAAAGCCCCCCATGCAAACAGTTTCATTATAGGAAGTTCGGGGGGATGGATGAGTATACCTTGGATATGTAGGAACACTTGTCCATGCATAGTGAACAGAACCCTTAAATGTTTCACGGCAAATAGAGATCATATCCTGAATAAGATGAGTGTGAAGCCACATACTTTCCGCCATGTTACACAGAACACCACCAGGCCTCAGTGCTCTTGCAATAGTCTCAAAAAATGGCTTTTCCACAAGTTCTTGAGCAGGACCTAAATCAAGAAAAGAAAGCCAACGCAAACATCTTACGGGTTACATACATATTTTAGGTTGGGGAAAATGACGGCCCAGGACGTGTTTTTATAATTAATACCCACCAAGGACAAATTAAGAACATTTGTTAATGATGAAAATGTCCTTGGCAGATATTAATTATCAAAACATGTCATTGGCTGTCATTTTCCCTTTAGGTTGTTTATCCTAAACATTAACCAAACATGCAAACACGAGTCTAAATCCAAATGCCAGAAAAATAACGAAAAAAACTTACATAATCCCTGTACAATGCATCTATGGTGCCTATATCTCAAGAAACAAAGAATCAAGAAGAAACCAACACAACTGTCTGTATGTTTCCTCCAAACATACTGATTGTAAGCATCAATCAAGCTTAGATTACTAAAGTAAGACAAGGAACAATATCAGTCTAAGTCCACCTAGCAGACATTCCAAGGCACCAATATCCAAATGACTTGCAGTACAATTGCCTATATTAAGCATATAACTTAAAAGATTCAAAGCCCTTGACTAGCCTCTAGAGAGATACACACAACCAAGTTAACCAACATCATGAGTTAACAATCAACAAAGATGTACAACACAGGGACAAAGCCCAAAAGGAAACATAAATAAAATGGGAAAAAGGAAAAAAGAAAACATAAAACAGAAAGAAATAGCGGACCACAAACATACCCACAGGATCTGAGGAATCAACAATAACCGCATCATACTTTCCTTCAGGTGCACAACGTAGAAATTCAATCGCTGTTATAATCATGAAAACAAAGATCAGCATGAAAGGGTAGCACCACAGCTACATTTTTTAATCTAGCTATTGAACTATGTCGTCGTTTGCTTACGATTGTCAATAACCTAGATTAACAGATGCGTCCAACATGGAGCAACCAGACTACAGATGCACACATGTTACTTTACTTGATTCCGAAAACACAGGAATATCCTGCCCACATACCATCACCAATATGCAGTTGCACACGAGGGTCCTCAAAGCCCATAGATAACTCCGGAAAAAACTTCTTACTAACCTGTAGCATAAGAAAGTATAGAAGTACTGGTTATATAACAAAGAACAAAAGAAAACAGCTAACCAAATGATGGGTGAATCATTTCAACACTTACATCTATAACCATCTTATCAATCTCACAAATATCAATGAGCTCCACAGAGGTGTGGCGCGAAATTTCCCTAAGAACTCCTCCATCACCACCGCCTACAACCAGAACCTGCATCGATTAATTTATAAATTAGGGACAAAAAAACAGTGAGGGTAAAAAAAAAGAGATACAATCACTTGCAAAGTTATGAAATGCAAAAGATAGGCAGCTCCACCAACAATGTCCATCAAATTTGTTCACAACAAAAATTAGAATTGCTCTCTAGATGTTGTTACCGTCATGCATAGAGGCTGAAAGCACCTACAAACTCTCTTATTTTGTTCATTCAACTATGCCATGAAAAGAAGATCTGCATACATCCATTCTAGATGAATAATGCCTGCATTGAACTTGAAGTTAATTTAGAACACTTGGTTTGAATAGCCGTTGATGGGGAAAAGATTTCCTGCTTCGTCAGAGCCCTAAGTTCAGGTGAAGGGGTTTTAAGAAAGTGATGACAAAAATTCCCTGCTTTGTCAAAGCCTCAAGCCCCTTACTTTTGTGACACCTGTATAGTACCCACTAGTTGACAAATTGAGCTGGCAGCAAAAAAGAAAAAGTTGAACAGAAAGTAAATGGTGAGAAGATTCTTGCACCAAAAAATGCCACTTTCAGATTTTGGTCTAGAGACACCCAGCAATACATCTCCCAGGAGAGTTAGAAACTTTGAATTTTTCCCGTACTAGACAATATACCTCAGTTGGGAACGGGGTTTAGGGGTCAATAGGGGGAAGGGGAACCACGATGCTGGAGTGTATAATCCATGACACTCTAACCCAGAACCACTCAATTAAGTCCAACCTAGACGCCGTCAGGCTGTTGGCTCAAACCTCATAATCTTTATGCAATAAAAATGAACCTCAAATACTTACTACATTGCGGGTCAGCAAGAAAAGAAACAGAAAACATGTTTGGAGTTAAAATTGCTGCTTAGTGCTTACAATCTATCACTTTGTATAGTTGAATAACATAACCATAGCTACCAGTAAGTTAATGTTTACTTCAACTAAGAAAGCAAAACAATAAAACTCATGATAATAAGACAATAGATTCATGATAACAGACAAAAGTACAAAACCCATGATGTTGACATAACTGTTTTGGGAGATCGAATAGAACAAAGGGGAAGATGAGCTATCATCTCTTGATAAGCACATTCATCTTTTTCGGTCAACTGAACTATGCCATCAAGCACAAGCACTTTCCCATAGGTTGAGGACTGCAGACAAAAGAACCCGCATCATGAATTCAACAATGACATATAAGCAGCAGAAAAACAGAATGTCATAATTCAAAGGATAGTCAACTAATCATGCATCTAAAATGCTGAACCTCAAAAACCAGGATCTCTTGGTACTCTGACTTTTCCTTGTACAGGATTCTTTCCACTTCCAGTGAATGTGCTTCTCCTACAAGTGAAAAAACAGGATGACTAAGACATAACCAGAGAATCATAAAGTGTCTCGGAATCGCTAAGTAGTTTCAAATTTCTACCATTTGAAAGAAAACCCTGCTCGAAACCTTAATGCCTTCTAAACAGGAGTGGATAGTAACACCAGGATATGTAATCTCAGTATATTTTATTCCCAGGGTATCTAAGAATACATCACTCTAATCCTGTGTTCAGAATAAGATAGGACTGGATTTAACTAATGTTGCGTATCCAAATGTCGAGCCAATCCAATGTCTGGCAGCATATTTTATACTTGAGGATAAAACTAAGGTTCCTTAACCTCTTATCATCATGGCTATATGAATAGAAGTGACAGAGTAATGAGGAGTGAAATGGAAATCAAAAGCTCAAATTGATAGTTTTTCTCCCTTATATGAGACAAGATCAGTAATAATTCCTACCCAACTGTCGTTACAGAAAAGGGAAACTGAAAGCATATTCTCTGTCCCACAGGACAACATAAGTAATATCAGTTCACAAGCTCACGCGCACAAGTATGCCACACAAACACAAACACAAACAAAAAAGAAAGACCTCAATGGCTCTATGGAATAATGCAACTGAAAAGCTGTTTTGGGGGTAGAATTCAAATTCAAGTGCTCAAGTTATTTTTCTATGTTGGTCCCATCAGACTGCACAAGTAACACCCTTTCCCAACCCAATGGTACTTTTATTTGAACGGCCCCACCCTTGTGCATTCCCCGACATTCAGTCCAATTTAAATTGACCCATGAGCATGGCAAACTCAGAAGCTGGATTGGACGGAAATAGTCAGACAGCATCAAATTTAATCCAATAGCAATCCCCATTCTAAAAACAATGGAACCCCATAAGGAAGCATTCATTAGTTCATTATAAGCTTATTCATTCTTCTCTTTGCCTTGAACGTAAGGTCATTCCCTCTTCCCTCTCAGCTCTTGGTACAACTTTGAACCGTTAACAGTCCCCAGCACCTACAAACTTCTATATTGGCAGTTACATCTTAAACCTCCTTTCAACAAGGAAAATAATACTCCATTTATATTTTCCTAGACAGTGGTAAGGATCTAGAACTTAGATGTGCAAAATTAGTGAGAGAAAAATAGACAAGAAGAATGTCATTCACTCACTATAATGTTTGGATGTTAAAAGATACCATAAGGCTAGCTGGAAAATGCCAAAAATAAGATCTACCTGGCCACATAGGGTTGTTGAAATACACTCGCTTGCCAGCTTTTCCTGTAAATAAGGACACAAAAAAAGAGAAGTCAATGAACACCAACACTTAAAGAAGTAAAACAAAAAACCACACTATAGTAGAAGGAAAACAAAGATGTTTACAGGACATGCGCCGGCATAAACATATGATAAGAAGTTAAAAATAATGACCAGTGCAGGACAGAGGTTCGGAGAACCATCCCGAGACAACTGTTGAATGGCATTTGGCCTCAACCTCAGGGTCCGAGGCCCTGGCTTTCAAGCAGCATGAAGGTATAATAGCCTTATCCAAAGCATTGGCAGCATCATTCGCCTTCCCATCCATAATCTTCTGGCATTCCAAACCTTTTCCTGCGCCGGCCTCCATGTATTACCTTTTTCTTCTGCGGATCCAGTCTCTAACAACCAAAATTAATTGCAATCAGAGAAAATCCCAATGACTTACAGCGCGACAAGGCTTTGAAAAAGGTTTATGCATGCAGACAGACACATGTAGAAGAAAGCAACAAGCTACGATAAGACCAGCCCAAAAAAAGGATAGTTAAGATTTCAGCTCGTCCTCACATTGTTATTGTCATGAAAAGTTTCCCCCCTTAAAATAAGCACTATACTCAATCCCGTTTTCGTAATGCTTTTTGTCATAATCAGGTGATGAACTTGAACGATGAAACAAAACTCATCAAAACAAAGGGCAACGACTAACAACACAAGAAAAATAAGCCAACCAGGCGACAAGAATTAAAAACACAAACCCAAAGGAGGGGGAGTCTTGAAAAGAATACCTGAAGAATTTGCACAAGTTCAACTGTTCAACAAAGAGAAAAAAATGAACATAGGACATTTAACCCAAGCACACATATCAAAAGTGGAAACAAAATAAAGAAGAGTCAAGAAAGGAAGTTTAGAAACGTATAATAGGGAAGACAAATAAATTGGTATAAAGCAGAGTTATAAAAACATTCAAAAGCAAAGAAGGTACAAGATCTTCTAGATATAGAAAGCAAAATTCAACGAAATCACAAATCAAATCACTCGCATATTCGCCTACGCAAGGACAAGAATAGCAATTCAAGCATCAATTTAACACATGCAGCAACATATAGGTTAATGAATTTTATAAAGATTCTGTTATAAAAATCCAAACTAGATCTTCCTGACGGCTTAATATTTTAAGAAATAAAAAATGGGTTGGTCTAGTGGTTGTTTGCTTCCTCCTAAAGAAGCAGGTTAGAAACCTGTTAGGTGTTAGGTGATATCAATTCCTTTGGAGGCTCTGCTTTAAATGGGTTCGCCGGTCGAATTGGTGCCCAAGATTAGTCGAGGTGTGTGAAAGCTGCCCTGACATGGCACGTGAGTTATAAAAAAGATATTAAAAACTAAAAATAATAAAAATAATTTTTCTTTACAACATTGGGCATGAAAAGTATTCACGCTCCATTTCGTCACTTGTTTAAAAAAAGAAGATGAAAACGTATTAATTACACTACGAATTGAACTTAAAACGGTGAATTATGGTAACAGTTGAAGTTCAATCGTGAACAGCAAAAATCTTTCACCGAAAAACCAAACGGCAGCGTAAAACGACGTCGTTTCCTTTTCCAGAGCTTCCTCGTAAACTAACCAAAGTGCTAGGGTTCAACAAAAAAAAAAAAAAAACACCAAAAAAACACATGAAGCCAAAAAAGAAAAAGGGTAAAAAAAAAAAAAAAAAAGGAAATCCATCTGCTTCGACTAATTAGCAAAATAAAAGAAACAAAGCAAAGACATCGAATTAAAAAGGTGCGGAGGAAATTAAAAGCAGAGAGTAGAATACAAGAGGGAATGGGAAAACGAACAGAGATTTAAATATACCTTGCGTGATGATAATAGCGGGCTCACTGATACACAAATATGTATCTATGTGAGTACGAAGAGAAAGCAATGGAGGAGGGAGAGAGGTACTTTTAATAGAGAGATTATTGTGTTTCGAACTTGGGTCTCTCTCTCTCTCTCTGTCGGTCTGTCTCTCTCTCTCTCTCTTCTGGTTTAGGGGAGCCTGGTTTGAGCTTGTTTGGTTTGGACGGAAATGGCGTATTTATATTCTCTGCTGGGAAAGTGGAAAATGACGGAGATGTCCCTGGCTAATTCGGTAGGTCTGGGAGCGGGACGTGGGAGTTGGGATTGGAGGACGTAAAGCGAATTTGGGAATTTGGCCAAAAGAATTGGTGACGAGGCTGTCACGCTAGTTTAATTTGTGAGTACGAACTTCTCTTTTTTTGATTGAAAAAAGGGCAAATTTCACTGACCTCTCCCCTGAGGTTTCTCACACGAACAGAAACCTCCCCTGAGGTTTCTGAAATAACACTGGCCTCCCCTCCTTTACCTGACAATACCAATGGTCCCCCCTCCGTGCACCTCCGTTACCTGCACGTTAGAGAAACAGATGGAAAAAGTGATTTCCGTCCCTAATTTAGTTTTGTTTTCCAATCATTACCGTACTTCTTTCACCGAGAAATTATTCATTGCCCCAAGAGCAACACGTGGACTTAACCAGGTGGTGCCTCCCACCAATAAAAATTCGCTCTATTGACATACGATTCTTCTTTCTCCGGACACAGTTTTCTCTAAAAAAATCAAGTGTTCCAAATTACAATCCGTTTGAATGGGTGAGAAGATTTTATTTTTTTTATCATTTAATTCTAAATGATCATAATTAAATTTTGACTTTAGGACTCTCGTTAGTTAGTCCTAAGATATATTTGATTCTACAATTTTCTTAGGATTAATCAACGAAAGCCCTATAGTCAAAATTTAATTATGACCATTTAAGATAAAATAATCAGAAAACTAAAATCTTTCTATCGGTTCAAACGGATTGAAATTTGGAACACTTAATTTTTTAACCATATTTTTTAATATATAAACTATAGGTTGAAAAATTAAGTGTTCCAAATTTCAATCCGTTTGAATGGGTGAGAAGATTTTATTTTTCTGATCATTTAATTCTAAATGGTCATAATTAAATTTTGATTTTAGGGTTCTCTTTGGTTAGTCCTAAAAGATATTTGATTCTATGATTTTCTTAGGGCTAATCAATAAGAGCCCTATAGTCAAAATTTAATTATGACCTTTTAAAATTAAATAATAAATAAAATAAAATCTTCTCACCCATTCAAATGGATTGTAATTTGGAACACTTAATTTTTTTAGAGAAAGTTGTGTCCGGAGAGAGAAGAATGGTGTGTCAATGGGGCGAATTTTTATTGGTGGGAGGCACCACCTAGCTAAGTCAACGTGTTGCCCTTGGAGTAACGAATAATTTCTAGGTGAAAGAAGTACGGTAATGATTGGAAAACAAAAACAAAACTAAATTAGGGACGGATATCACCTTTTCCATCCGTTTCTCTAACGTGCAGGTAACGGAGGTGCACGGAGGGGGGATCCATTGGTATTGTCAGGTAAAAGAGGGGAGGTCAGTGTCATTTCAGAAACCTCAGGGGAGGTTTCTGTTCGTGTTAGAAACCTCAGAGGAGGTCAGTGAAATTTGCCCTTGAAAAAAAGTAGGAGTAACTTCCTTTTCAAGAAAAATTATTGGGAGTGATGAGTTTTGAGGGAGGTTTGGATTTGGAGAAAGATTTTTGAAAATAATCAGTAGAGAGAGATAAAAAAAATTTATTAACAGCTGTGCATAAGATTTTTGGGTTAAGGTCTAGTCCAGTTTTTTTAACCTCCAGTCCAGTTCAGTTTTGGGCTTCTGTGGGCCCCTCCCGGGTCCAAAACAATGATCGGAATCGTTCATTATGTAGAGCTCGTCGAGAATGGTATCCACGCAAAAAATTAGCTTGATTTAACAACGATAGATACATGAACAAAACAGATTTGTGTAAGAAAAATGTGATGACAAAAATTAAAACGATTCCGATCATTGTTTTGGATCCGGGAGGGGCCCACAAAGGCCCAAAACTGGACCGGACTGGAAGTTAAAAAAAACTGGACTAGACCTTAACCCAAGATTTTTGAGACCCAAAAAGAAGAAGTTCAGTCCATTAGGGGAGAAATAATTTCACAATCATTTTAAGTAGTGATGGAGCCAGAAATTTGCTAAGGGATGGAACTTAGGGAAGAAATTATTTCACAATTATTTTAAGTAGTGACGGAGCCAGAAAATTGCTAAGGGGTGGAAGTGTTCCAATGGAGTTCACCAGTATATTTTACATGATGGTAACAACACGAAGGAAAGTTGAGAGTAAATTTTCCTTTGACTATGAGGCCTACCTGACTACTACCAATTAACCACTTTTGGGGAAGAAACAATCTCAACAACTTCAAACGAACACCAAGTGATGAGACTTGAACTCTTAATTTTCTGGTGAGATGAAAAGAGTATAAAGTTGTGAAAAGTTTATCAATTTACGAAAAGTCTACGGTTTCCGATCCCAAAATCCCGATCGGATCCCGACTCCCCGTCAGGCACACTCCGGCCACCGGATGGCCGATCCGAGCCGTCCAAAAATTCGAAAAAAAAACCGAGTGGGCCCAAGTGAGAATCAACGGCATCTGATATGTGTAGGTGCTCGATTCAAACACTCAATATTTTTGTAACATATATATACAAAAACATGGAGTGTTTGGATCGAGCACCTACATGCATCAGATGCCGTTGATTCTCGCGGGAGCTCACTCGGTTTTTTTTTATAGAATTTTTTGACGGTTCGAATCAGCTGTCCGGTGGGGGGTCGGGATCCGATCGGGATCCCTTTTGGTCGGAACCGTAGCACCACTCATCAATTTATACAAAAGTTTCTGAAAAGATAGATGCTGGATAAGTAAAACCGTTTCTTGTCATTCTTTCATTCGGTAAATATATTTTCACAAATTTACAACCCAGAAAGAGGAGTGGTACAATACATGACTCTCGGCGCATGATAATGTCGATGAAATGAAAGGCTCAGATTCACATCACTATGAATCTGAATTGTTCATTTTATTTCATTGACATTTTCATGTACCAAAAATCATGTATCCCATCATTTTTTATTCAGAAACAATTAAGAGCATTCATGACATTATTAAAGGAACCTAGAGGGCCTGTGCATGGTCGCACAACATTCCTGTCATGCACAATCTCAGTCGTTCGTCTGTGTTTTAAACGGTCCGAATTTAAATAAAATTTTTTTGGAATAAAATTTAACTCTTTCCCAAATTTTTTTATTTAAATTTGGATCATCTAAAACACAAGCAAACAGTTGGAATTGTACACAGCAGGTGATGTGCACGTACTGAACAACAAGGCCCTTAGGCCCCCCCGCTTTCATTATTTAAAGTTGCTTTCTTTCTTCTTCAATTATAGCTGTGGTCTAAATTGGACAAGGAGTCCATGTCAGAATTGATAGTGGCACAAGAGAGAGATTTTTCAGTGCCGGGCGATATATCCCACGTGGTATTCATTCGGCGTATTCGACCCGTTTGATACATTTTTAGACGGTTCATATTGAAACCTTCTTTCTTCTCTTCTCTCATTCCAATACTTTCTCTTTCCTTTTCTCTCTCTAAATCTGAGCTGTTTAAAAACGAAATAAACGGCACGGATTCATGAACAGACACCACATGATACCCACTCTGCACTGAAAAATTTTCCGGCACAAAAACCACAATCACGTTTATGTTTCCTTAAAATCATATGGTCAGTCCACCGACGGATATGGCTTTATTGGAAAGATCACCTAATTCCTCCAGTAAAAAGAAAATTTAAAATTTTTTGTTGCAAATTCCAGAAAGGAAGAAGTTTTTTCTTTTTCCCAGCAAGAAATTAGGGCCGGTTTGGTTTCGAAAGTCATTTTGACTAAATTTTTTTTTTTGTCTTTTTTTTTTTCGCTTTTGTTAATTTTGCGTCAAATTTTTGTAATTTATTAATTCGTCTCAACAAAAATAAGTAAAAATAACCATCTTATTGAAAAAGTAAAATATTTTGATTGAAACTCATATTTTTTTTTTCAAAAAAACCAAAAATAAGTAAAAATAACCGCCTTATTGACTTATTTTTGTCTTTATTCCAAAAAATTATGAGTTTCGATAAAAAAAAAATTGCTTTTCCGATTTCTCTCGTCGAGACGAATCAATAAGTCATAAAAATTTGACGCAAAACAAACAAGGGGAGTGATTTTGCCACTTCCCTTTTTGTTAAAGCCACTCCCCTTTGTGTCTATATAAGATAATTTGTTTTGTGAGAGATGGAGAGTGACATTATCAAATGGGAGAGTGACAAAATCAATTCCCAACAAACAAATGCAATTTTTTTTGAATAAGAACATTTTAATCCAAACCCACCTAACTGAGGGCGCTTGGAAAGAAGGCAGAGCCTGGAGTGGCCTTGGTTTCACAGCCAGCTAACCTTCCTGATGGTTCTGTGGTTAAACAAACGTCTTCCTCAGCTCAAGAGTCAAGCCCCTTCCAAATGGAAATTCTCCTAGCTGTTATGACTGATTGTTTAAATGTTGTAACGCATATAGGAGGACAAAACGAGGGTAATTTTACCGATAGATTTTTGTTGCGCGGTCTCCGACAAGAGATTTCCAAGCCTTTTGTCTTGCAACTTGAAAGTTAAGCGCAAGGATACCCAACAAGTTCGTTGGCTAACTACGAGGGCTCTCACGTAATTCATGATTCAGTTATAGGTGACGCACATTTTTTTGATTGAGCTATTGTAGATTATAAGATTTCGTAGCGGCTTTATTTGTTGTGTTGTTTTCCTCTTCAAAATTATCTATTGAAGTTCTTACCATTCAAAATAAAAAATAAAAAAATACCAGTCTATGGGGGTTCACAACTCAAAAAAATTCATTCCTTTAGGAGGCTTCTACTCTTGTCAAAAGACACCATGTTTAGAGGCTTTTAGAATATCTCTTATTCTTTTTGAAGGTGAAAGTCATTTCTTAGTTTGCTACAATATCAAGCATCACAATTGAGCAATTTTGCTTTGAGATGTAAAAGAGTTTGAGAGAGAGAAGAGAGAAGCTGACTCTTGAGATCTTGTGTCAAATTTGGCAAAAGCCTTGGCGTAAACATTGTTCAGCAATGAATTTAACTTGGGTAGGGCTTATCGTCCGACCTCATCTGCCCATCGATCCGTTATTAACTCCGAAAATGTAAATTTGCAGAGGCCAACAGCCAACAAGGAAAGGCATCTCTAAAGGTGAAACACTCGAGTCCACCATACACGATCGTGGGTCAGCAAATGGAAATGGTAAAAGAGAGTTTAATGACCACACGATTTATGCCCATTTTGGTCATGTGGGTATCTAGAAATTGCGTCACTATACACGGGTTTGGCATTTCGTCCAATTGGTGAAACAAAAAGTCACTTTGGCTTTTGAGAAAAATGAGAATTGCAAAATAGGCACGCATGCTTGGTTTAATTACTCCTCCTGCTTCATTATTCAACACTGATGGAGACCCAAAAGGTATCAAAATTGTTCGAGCTTTTGACACACAACACTAGGGATTCGGATTTGTACCCAAAAAAGGCATGAGTCGTTTTCTTTCTTACTGGATATGGATTATTAAAGTTTTGATCATTGAATTTATGAGACTAAAAATTGCACAGAAAGGCAGCAGGAATCGGATTCCTACTGTGTTTGTTATCATTATTGATGAGAGATGTGGACTGTCATTTTACCTAATTCTACACATGTTACGTGAGTGTGAGTATGTGTAATTATTTGCGTGTTTGTGTGTGGTTGTAGCATTATTGTTTACCTTACACCCATCACTCCATCATGACTCATGGAAATTTCTAGTCCATCACTCACCCTTGCATTGCTTCAAGACGAGCATGCGTATCTGCAAAGTTTCACATGGATTTGGCGCCCTCACGGATTTAAAAGGTTTTGTAAAAGGAAGATCATGATATATTGCTAATAGCGCTAAACTTTGCATCAACCAAACAATGTTCTTATGATCACTTATCCATACCTACACCAAGACTCCCTATCAGTCTCAGATGCCCGCGCTCACAGCTAACACACAGTCAAACCAGGATTTTACAATCTCCCTCACTTACGAACACACTTCAGTTGGTGCAAATTTTGATATAATTTGTAACGTCTTGCTCCCCCCTTGTACAAATAGTTTGCTTTGGTCATTCCAAGCCAATGGACTTTTCAATCGGTCACCTACCTTGCCTTTTTAAAAAGGCCTCGTTACGATTTGTCATTAAGTGATGTGAATGTGTAAAATCCACCCACCTATTCGTCCACCGAAACTCTCTGAATGCCCAACTTCATTGCTAGCAACCCAACTAAAGTTGGGTGTCACAAACACATTGCAACAAAAAAGAGCGTAATCAACAGAGTTGCACAAAGAGAACAATAAAATTTCTCGATACTAAATTCATTTTGATTGTTAAGCACACAAAAGTAGTATATTTCACAAATCCATATATGATGTTCTTATCATTTGTCTAACCCACTAAACACGAAAAAAATAAAATATGTTTTTTAGTGTGTAAAGAGGAACCCAATCTCTCTCTCTCTCTCCACTTCAAATCTCTCCTCCCCCGAACTCAGCGTGTTTCGACGTCGATCTTGTCTGTGGGACGTTGATGCCAAGTGACAGAGGCTTCTCCCGATCTTCCTCATCAAAGCAGTCTGCCTGCGTGCTCCTCGTTCAGATCTTTCTCACCGTGTGCTTTTCTGTTCGATCTTCCTGCAGTTCCGTTGTTGTTATCAAGTCGGCCCCTTCCTCATCGCTCGGGGCGGCGCATAGATTTGCGTCCTGATGAAGTCGTAGTTTTTTGGGATGGAGGTAGTAATTGATGTCGTTGTACGGTGGGGTGTGGCTGCTGTGGTGATTGAGGGTTCGGGCAACGGTTTGACCGGCATTTTTGGGCGGCTGATTTTAGGGGTGTGGATCTATTGTAGGTTTTTTATTTGTTGATGTTTTTGTTTTTTCCTGTTTTCTCTCCTTTTTTGGGGGATTCCCTCACCCCTATGTGGGTGTTTTGTTGATTTTGTTGGTCACTTGTCTGGTGTTACGCTGATTGGAGATATACTCCATCTGATTTGCGCATTTGGTTGTGTGAGATTCTGGATGTTTTGCGTGGTATTTAGGCCTCCTTCGTGGTTGCTATGTCCTCTCTCTTGGGATGACTTCTCATTCTATGTATTTTCTTCATTATTATCAATGAAGTATCCTATCATTTGACCAAAAAAAAAAGGAACCCAATTTGGGCTCACCTGATTTCTTCCCACTTCTAAAAGAGCCCATCCAAAAATGATTTATTACACTTGAAATATTCCAATCCTATATCACGGGACGATAAAACAGTAAACAAATAAAAAGAATCACCCAGTGTCACTGCTCTCTCACTATTTCTGTTTGGTGTCCATGCACGTAGTGTGTGCGCCATCCTTCTAGTAACTTGAAAGCGAGGCAGAGAGTTCCTTGCAATAAAAAAAAAAAAAAATATTCGTATTGACCAATATCACGTGCGATTCCAAGAACCCGTCATCGTCTTCAACACTAAAAAGAATAGACATAGAGCTAAACATACATTTGTTGGGAGTAACAACATTAATAAGCATCTCAATAAAGAAATGAAAGTTCAATATTCCCTAACCTCAGCATTTTATTTAAAATTCTAAAAGGAGTTGGTGACTAGAGCCAGATGCTGGGATAAGCAATTCATTTACATTACCAAAGGAATTTGGATAGAACAGAGTGATTAGTATATTGCAGATTTGGTCTATAGAGGGTAATAAAGAATTAGAATAGATTCAGTCCAGAAGTCATATTTCATAGGAAATAGAGAATATTATAAAGCCCCTGTCGGACCAGCTCTTCCCCAATCCACAATCTTTTCATATGCTTCTAAATTTCTATTTGGTGAGCATTCGACCCACAACGATGATTCAAATTGTTAATCTCATGCCCTGCCAAAAAAAGAAGAAAACATCTCCGTATAACGTACACATAATCAGACATAGGTAGACGCATGAACAAATTATTTTTGTTCGATAAACCCGAGCCTAAGATCATATTTCCGTCCCTATTGTACAAACCATAAGCCTAAAAGACTTCTCCTAATTAACCTTCTGAAATTTTAAGGGAACTCTCGTGGTTGTCTATGTAGAGTCATAAATTTACCAATGTCTGCAAACAAATCTTCAATAGCCGTTTCTCACACCAAATTGGAAAACAAATGCGAGTTAGGGGTGTACAGAAGCTACCGATTATGTGGGTTGAAGACAAGACAGAATACATTTATTGTCTGCTTAGTTTTCATGCATGGTGACAAGAAAGTGAGTGGATTAAATCCGTCAAAAGCCTCTACCAATATAATTTTAAAACACAACTCTGGACACAACTTTATGATAAGTCGTTTGATGCACGTGAACCCATGTGCATCGAACGACTCATCATACAATTGTGTCCAGAGTTGTGTTGATTGCATTGCGTTAAATATATTGACGGTTCGTATTTGGGAACAAATGCGTCAAACTAGGGAGAAAAAGTCTAAATCTACCATTTATCAGACTCCTCTAAGTGTCTCAATATATTAATTGAATGTAGGTTGAACAAAAAGTCTGATGCATAAGACAGTCTAAAAAGTTTCCGGGGAAAAAAAAAGACATTCTAAAAAGTGACTAGTTAAAGTAACAAATTGACTTTTTAGTACGATTTCATTCAAAATTTAGGGAGACTGATGCAAATACTAATCCTATCCTTGAAACGTGAATGCTATAGAAATTCTATCAATTCTTATTTTAGTAGCAGCTACATTACACTAACCCAGAAGAAGCTACATTACCCTAACCCCAACTCAACCCAACCTAACCTATCACCAAGAAGAATATCAATATACTCTGTGTAGGAATTGAACCCATAACCCTCACTGCACTTAAGGACGATTGCACAACCGTTGGAAAAACGGTTTTGATTGAATGCTTTAGAATTTGACTGGGTTAAAACAGAGGAACATACTAATAAAGTCCAGGGTCTTAGAAAATCTGATTCTATCAAGTTTTCAAAATTTCTCCAGCTTCTATTTAAAACAATGGTGCAAACATAAGACCAGTGGACCTAAGAGACAATTCTTGATCCCATTACAAACAATGATATAACTTTAACATAGACAATGTAATTGTTCCCCTTGTTTGATTCATAACCAAGGTACAAGGTTTGCCTAAGCAGTCGCCTACAAATGCTAACACACCCAGAATAGCACATGACATTAAACTAATAGTCTTGTCTTTTATCACCATCAATCAAAATCATATAGAATCAGCATAAACCCTCAAAATAGGATATTTAGTCTTGAGAGTTAGCGTCCAGTTATCTCACTAGTCATAGCATCGGAACAAGCACCTGACAGATTGGGTAACATTATGTTCATGCCATTATTCTCAGCCGGCATAGCCTGCGAATACAAAAAAGGCTTCAAAGGCGTGTGAAGCAATTCGAGATTTCCTTCAAGCATCTCAACAACTTTGTTCATGGAAGGACGGTCACTAGGCCTCATTTGTATACACCATAAAGCAACTAGCATCATCTTCTTTACTATCTCGCTCTCCTCCTCGGTAGTCTCTCCATTTTGCAGGTTCTTTCCTTCCGCGAATTGATCATAAACCCATGAAGGGAAGAAAACTTGGCTTGAATTAGCTGATGAATTCCAATTCCTTCTCCTGCTTGCTAGTTCCATCAACAACATTCCGAAACTATATATGTCAGCTTTATAGGAAACGCCCCCAATATTTTTGTAGAACAACTCAGGAGCCATGTAACCCAAGGTTCCTCTAGCTGCAGTCATTGTTATAGTGCTCTCATCTGTCGGATACAATTTCGCAAGCCCAAAATCGGAAACTTTTGGCGTGAAATTCTCATCAAGGAGAATGTTATGAGGCTTTATATCAAAATGCAGGATTTGCATGTCACAACCTTGATGCAAGTATCCAACGCCTCGAGCGACGCCTAGAGAAATCTCGTACATTTGCTTACAACTCAAGGACAATTTGGCATCTGGAGAAGAGATGTACTTCTCAAGAGACCCATTAGGCATAAAATCATACACAAGAGCACGCTTAGACCTCTCAGCGCAATATCCAATTAGCTGAACAACATTGACATGATGAATCCTTCCAATGGTAGCAACTTCGTTGATGAATTCTTGTCCATTAGCTTTGGGCTTGCTTAACATTTTAACTGCTACAGGAGGGCCGCTTCGGAGCTTTCCTTTGTATACAGACCCATAGCCTCCTTCCCCCAACTTGTCCCTAAAACCATTGGTCATCCTCTTGATGTCCGAGTAGGAGTACCTTATGGGCGCGAGGTTATTTTGACTTCGTAAGAAACCTTCTATGCTATCAAATGTGGATAAATGTCTTCTTCTGAACTTGATGACTAAAAACCAAAACACACATGGTACACATAGAACCCTTGCTGCGAAGACCGCTCCTGTGTTATTCAGTCATAGAAAATTACGTAGCAATACCAAAACTTTGCTGTCTTGGAATTATATTTATTTGCACGGGATCGTTCTTCAAACAGAAATATGCACACACACTCACGTACTTATTCATATACTACTATCTGTATGTCACATTGCATTTGACCCTTCATGTACTCCATCCTTTTGGTTCATTTATTTTGGGTTGTTTTCAGCCTATTGAAACATGTACTTATTGTGGTTCATCGTAGACAGGCTCATATATAGGAAGTACAAGGTCTTACTCTTACCTATGAGCATGGCCACCGAAATGAGCACCGCAGGTCCATACTCTGGGGGAGGAAAAAAGAGATTAAATATTTAGCCATCTGAGAATGTGCATATCATAGATGTCTAGCTATTAAATTAATTATCTTAATAAAAGATAATAATATTTTATCGAATATTATACTATGTAACAAGGAGCAACAAAGATCCTTAACTCTTGCTGTCGTTACAAGCCTAAGGGCGGAGGAAAGCTGGTATTTATCTCTTGCTTAATATTCAATCGATTTCTCTAGTCTATAGACATTTACGAATTGAGTTTTTTCTACGTTCAATGTTGTATAGATTCCAAGTATTCTATTTGGTTATTTATTACAATCGTCCTTTGGGGGCATTTAGAGGGTGTCAAATGTCCTGGCTAGACACGTTTAAATGTGATACGACACGTCACAGGCACAATCTTGGCCTGGCACGGCACGACAAGACACTGTCTTAGTGGGCATGGGGCACGACAAATGCACTTAAGTGGGCGGGCACGGCATGAAAGTTGGCCTGGCACGGCACGACACGGGCACAGTACGGATGTGGGACGAGCATGACATGATTCTAGCCGGGCACGGGCACAGGCATGGGACACGGAAAAACAACAAAGAATTTTAACTTTATAAAAAAAGAGTCAAGTTTTATTTAGTGAAAATGAATTATTTTAGTCAATAGGGTTTTGTTTGTAAAATTGACATTACAAGATAAAAAATAAAATTGAAAAAACCTATCAATAAATAAGAAAAAAAGGCTAAAGCATAAGTAATTTAATACAAAAAGTGCAAGAGTCGTATATTATTATTATCTAATCCTAAATTAAAATGGCTAAGTCTAACAATAAATAAGAAAAAAAATGGTTTCAAAAAAGAACCTCATGGAACCAAACCCAATTAGTTCCCAAGATCTATGCACACATCACACAACACCAAGGCCAATAGTCAAGTTGTGCTTTTAAATGGAACAACTAATATATATATATATATATATACATACACCAAAATTCTAATAAGGGCGTTCTTACTGTATTACGGTAACAACACAATTGCAAGACAAAATAGAAATACCCGCCTTTGCCACCATAGAATAACCATAAAAATCACCTGCCTTTGACATCGGCACCACAAACATCCAATACCATTGCCAGCCAAACCTCCACCAGGACCACCGCGTTACAGCATTCTCACCCGCCAATCATGCACCATCATCATTCATCACTATATCTGCCCCATCCCCATTCATCCCTTGGCTTTTTGGGCTCGTCCCTTTATAAAACAGAAATTGTTCCAAAAGAAAAAAGAGCCTTGACAAGAGTTCATGCACTTATTCGAGCTTGGGTTCAAAAAATTTCAAGCTTGTTTTAGTTATGTGAGTCGTGATAAACGAAACTAAACAAACTTGTAAGTTATAATCAATACATTACATTTTTTTTAAAAAAACTATTTTTAAAAACGGCAAGGGCATGACACGGGAATGTTGGCTTTTTGGAAAGATTTTTTCCGGACGAAAATCTGTTGGTGATGTGCTGGTACGAGCACGAGCATGATATGACATGACATGGCACGACACGACACGATTTAAGTAAATGAGCCGGCATGACATGACACGATTGAAAAGGGCACGACCGGTACGATTAAGTAAACGGACGCCGCATGACACGACATAAAACACGGTTGGCACGAAGCTAAATAGCACGGCACGACACGATATGACACGACACGTTTGACATCTCTAGGAGCATTCATTCATTTCTTTCTTTCCAGTTGACCACAACGACTGAAACGACATGAAAAATCAAGACTCAGAGGAGAAAGGCCGATGGTGGGCATTTCGGGAAGTCAAGGAAAAAAGAGGTGATGAAAAGTGCATCTATCTAAAACTAGAAGAACGTTCAACGTACAAGTCTTGCAAATTAATCACCAGGAAGCAAATGACAAAAGCAACTGGATATGTATAAAACCACTTTGAATATCTCTTTTGGAACCATTGGTATGAAAACACGTCATTTATGCGAGAGAGAGAGAGAGAGAGAGTGGAACTTTGCCTCATATATATGAACTCAATACCCATCACCTACATGTCACATGCATCTTTCGTTTTGGTACCTATGTCGATGTGTCCTATACCCGTATGTATTTTGAGCACTCAAATTTTTTAGTTGTTACGATATTTACCGAGAAGGAATATCACATTAGCTAGAAAAATGATGTTTCGAATATTTCACATGGAGAGAAAATAAGAAAATAGCAAAAAAATATTTTTCTTATACTTGTTTAAATACATTACTAAATATGATTTACGGTACGTAATTTGAAAAAATTATGCAGTATATTATATACTAGTCATTGCCTGTGCCTAAAGGCACGACACAACTTGTCAATCAAAAAATAACACAATACTTTTTTACTATAACTTAAAAAAAAAAATATCCTTCCCTTCTAGTGATCACAACTTAACAAACCCAAATGAAAATTTTTATAATTTATTTTGTAAATTCTCTTCAAATACGATAAATGGAACTAATTTCTTCTAAGAATAGTTTCACAACAAATACTACCACTGTCATTAAAAAAGTAAGAGCACATACCCAAATGAAATTTCTAATTAACTTATGCACAACCATTCGTTAAAAGATATCACGATCAACCAATACTTATATCACACTCGTATACAATATGGTTCAATCAGCTACTAATCCAAAAAAAAGTGAATAGTTTTAAAATTGCACTTCTTGTAAGTTAACGAATGCTACAACTTGAGTTTTTTTTCCATCAAATCAAAGAAATGCTACAGGCCTACAATTTGAGAAAAATTATCAAGCACTACTATTGCGGAAAAAAGAAGAAGCAAAGTTCATTCTTTTGCGACTAAGTTTTTATAATGTTTTTCTATTGTTACCTCAGTTGATGGAAGAAATGAATTCAATAAAGTTCTCTGATGGATGAGTGAGCAACGCACAACACCTCAATGATAGAGTTAAGATTTACGATAGGGAGAAGAAAACGTTTTGATAATAAATGACACGCTATTAAATAAAGAAATACTCCAATATGTCAGTCCCTCAGAAAAGGCAATATTGCCTAAGAAGTAAGGAAAGAGGGAGGGAGAGAATAGTTTATTAAAGGAGTTGATTGGACGGCTATAAACTATTGAAAATTTGATCCGACGGTTGGAAAGGTGCTCTGATTTGTATGTATAGACAAAAATCGCTCTATTTTATAATATAGATAGATATACGATAAACAAGTGTTCAGGACGTGTCCCCGTACCCATACCCAATTTGGAGACACATATCTCAGTATCCTAAGATTTAAGTTTACGAAGGTCTGACACTTGCACTTGGATCGAATACTCGCACCCGAGTCCATGTAAACATAGATAGCCAATCACAAAATGTTACCTCTAATAGTATTCGGTCTACAAGTCCAGCGTTCCACAAAATTCAAAATGAACAGAGGAAAAATACTTACGGATAATTTGTCTCCAAGGGGTGCCTGCATTTTTGGGATAGAAAAGAATTATGTTAGTGAAGGAAAATCACTACTTTACTACTAATAAAAATAGCTAACCATAAGTCACTTTTTATTTTATTTTAATAACTACAGTAAATAAAATAAGCCCCGTTCATTACACAAAAAATAAAATAAAATAATTCTGGATTGTTGATGAAAAGACTCAGTTCTAGCTGTATACCTCGGATATCCGTTCAGAGCGGATATTACCCGAACCCAAATGGATTCGGTTATGGTAGCTCTTAGTCAATACCCGACGGGTTTCGGGACAGAAATGGATTCGGTTATGGTAGCTCTTAGTCAATACCCGACGGATTTCGGGATGGATTCGGTTAAGTTCAAAGTTTTGGGTATCGAGTATGGAGTATGGATATCTTGATATCCGCCCCGTTGCCATCTCTGAGCAGGAAGCTCTTTTCCTGCATCTTTCGCAGCCTCCAACGTTGTTGTAGTAAATTCCAATAGAGTAATCCCACGTAATATCAAACCCATACCCCAACTCCTTATTGAAATCCAACCACGACAAATTCCATCCCCTTTATCCGATCAACGGCAACGAAGAAAGGTAACACGCCTCCAAAAGGCACGAATCCGCGACATCCCATGTACTAACATCTCCGGCCACCACGACATACGAACAATACCCATTTCCCGAATCGTCTCTGGTGTTACAATAACGGGTCCTGTTTATATAAATTGGAGATTGGACTGGTTTTTCACAATCGAGGAACAAGACTGAACTCCTAGACAAATAATCGATAAACCCCACATGGTAGAAAAAAAAACAAAGTTTATTCTCTTGCGACCAAGTTTTTATAATGTTTTTCTATTACCTCATTTGATGGATGAAAGGAATTACATAATAGAGTTCTCTCATGGATGAGTGGACAATGCACAACACCTCAATGATAGAGTTAAGATTTACGATGGAGAAGAAAACGTTTTAATAAGAAATGGCACGCTATTAAATAAAGAAATATTCCAATATGTTAGTCCCCATAAAAGACAATATTGCCTAAGAAGTAAGGAAAGAGGGAGGGAGAGAAAAATTTATTAAAGGAGTTGATTGGATGGCTATAAACCACTGAAAATTTGATCCGACGGTTGGAGAAGTGCTCTGATTTTTATGTATAGACAAAAACTGCTCTATTTTATAACATAGATAGATATACGATAAACAAATGTTCAGGACGTGTCCCCGTATCCATATCCAATTTGGAGACACATATCCCAGTATCCTAAGATTTAAGTTTGGAAAGGTCTGACTCTTGCACCCGGATCCAATACTCGCACCCGAGTCCATGTAAACATAGATAGCCAATCACAACATGTTACCTCTAAGAGCATCCGCATCAATCACTCTAAATTTTGGACCAAATTAAAGAGAAAAAAGCCACTTTAATATAGTAGCCCTCAATCGTCTGATTGAGGGCTACTATATTCTCTGTTTTTCAAGTCTGCAAACTTTCGACAATAACAGAAATTGAGAGTTGGCACAACCCAATTGTAGTCTCCGGCAACTCTATACCCATCGTCGGCCTTTAGAACCCGAGGTGAAGCTATTACTCTCGGTTCGTCCATGTTTACAGAGCATTCCCAGTGGATTTGTTGGCAACTGCACCGGTGGGTTTGTTGACACGAATACTGAAATTGTATTTTAATGGAGAAAAGAGTGAACAGTGCCTCTTTTTTTCTAACGAGGTACTGTAGCAAAATTGCAAATTTTGCAAAGTAGTGAGAAGCCCATGAGCCTAGTGCAGGGAAATTTTCAATCTTTTGCTCTCTAATCTAGCGGCAGAAGAAGAATGGAGAGTGAGATCTGGATGCTCTAATAGTATTCGGTCTACAAGTCCAGTGTTCCACAAAATTCAAAATGAACAGAGGACAAATACTTACCGAATTGTCTCCCCCAGTAGCCTGCATTTTTGGGATAGAAAAGAATTATGTTAGTGAAGGAAAATCACTACTTTACTACTAATAAAAATAGCTAACCATAAGTCACTTTTTATTTTATTTTAATAACTACAGTAAATAAAATAAGCCCCATTCATTACACAAAAAATAAAATAAAATCATTCTGGATTGTTGATGAAATGTGGCAAGTTGCACTTAGCTAGCTAGCCGGACACCATGACCATGTAGGCTTTGGATCTCTAAAACAAATCCCTCTTTCTACGGTTCCAATAAATTTTCTAAATGCACTATTCGTTTCAATTTGTTTGTCTAATTTGGAGAATACAACTTTTTAAGGGAACACAATCATTGTACCTATAAATGCTCAACTTTTCCAAAATGCCCTCTTAACTTTTGGATAAAGAGTACTTTAGTTCGAATGGTAGGGGACAAAAAAGTAATTTTGTAGATTTTGGTCTCTTAGTCTTCCAAAGTGGACAAATATTTTGGGACAGATAAAAGTTAAAAAGTGGACAAACAAATTGATTGGGAGAGAGTAATACACTATTACATTTATTAAGGGAGAAGATCTCACTCACTGGAAAGCTGAAAAGTGCAAGAATCGTCACAAACGGCAGTGACATTCATAGAATCCCCGAAGCAGGAAGCCCTTTTCCTGCATCTTTCGCAGCCTCTAACGTTGTTGTATTAAATTCCAAAAGAGTAAGCCCACGTAATGTCAAACCCATACCCCAACTCCTTATTGAAATCCAACCACGACAAATTCCATCCCCTTTCTCTGATCCACCGCGACGAAGAAAGGTAAAACGCCTCCAAAAGGTACGAATCGGCGACATCCCATGTACTAACATCACCAGCCGCCACGACATACGAATAATACCGATTTCCCCGAATCGTCTCTGGTGTTACAATAACGGGTCCTGTTTATATAAATTGGAGATTGGACTGGTTTTTCACAA
>BPLS01026946.1:44221-90377 GCA_019656275.1 Rhododendron kiyosumense
TGAAACTTATGCACCATATTTTCTATCTCTATCCAGCTGCTGCCAGCTTCTTTTCCCAAATTCTTCTTTTTCATGGTTTTCCTAATTTCTGCTACATCATTCCATCGGCCCACGGAAGCATACAAGTTTGATAGCAAAATGTACCCCGCTGAATCATTTGGCTCTTTCTCAATAACCATATCAGCAGCCTGTTTCCCAAGCGCGATATTACCATGGACTCGACAAGCTCCAAGTAATGTGCGCCAAACCAAAGCATCAGCTTCGAAAGGCATTGAGTTAATGAGCCGCATGGCTTCCTCTAAGAAGCCTGACCGGCCTAACAAATCAACCATACATGCATAGTGTTCCATTCTAGGGCTTATTCCGTACTCTGTGTACATTGAGTTGAAGTGCTTCCACCCCTCGTCGATCATACCTACGTAGCTACAAGCTGATAGAACAGCAATATAGGTGACCTCATTTGGCTTTATACCTGCATTAAGCATTTCTTGGAACATTTCCAATGCTCTTGTTGCGAACCCATGCTTTGCTAACCCTGTTATAATAGAAGTCCATGATACCACATTCAAACGTTCCATTTTGGAATAAACTCGCAAAGCAGCTTCCATGTTTCCGCATCTTGAATACATGGAAACTAAAGTATTAGCTATGAGCTGATTAGACTCGAACCCTGCCTTTAGTAACCGAGCATGGATTTGTTCACCCTTAGCAACTGCACCTATACTCGCAGCTCCGCTCAAGAGACTAGCAAATGTGAAAGAATCGAGCACAGACCCAGTATCCTCAATTTGATGGAATACTTCAAAGGCTTCATTAGAATCAATATTCTTGGTGTATCCATCAACAATTGTGTTGTAAGAAACCAAATTCTTCTCAAACAGAATATCGAAAGCTTTCCGAGCATCTTCAATCCGACCAGATCAAGCATACATGCTTATAAGAGCATTCCCCACACAATTAACTGCTGGAAGACCCATTTTCACCACATGTGCATAAATCTGTTCACCAGTATCAGGATCAGAAAGATTTCCACACGCCTTGAAAAGGCTGGAAAAGGTGAAATGATTAGGTAAGACTTGATCCTCGATCGTCCTGCAATAGAGCTCAATGGCTTCTTTACTATGCTTTCTGCTCTGCCCACAACCTGTGATAATCGAAGTCCAAGATATTACATTATGAACAGGGATAAGGTCGAAAACTTTCCTTGAATTAACCATAGATCCATCTTCCGCACATTTCGCATACATGTCAACCAAACTACAGCCAACAAAAACATCGAAAGCCAACCCATACTTGACCACTTGAGCATGCAATTGCTGCCCAAACGATAACAGCCCTAACTCTGCACAAGCAGAAACCAAACTAGTAAAAGTAAACTTATCTGGCCTATAACCGCTCTCTACCATATTGATAAACAACTCAATGGCTTCCTTTCGATTACCCAGCTGAGAATATCTAGTTATCATCAAAGTCCAAGGGACTGAATTTTTGTCAGGCATTCTGTCGAACACCTTCTTCGCTGAATCAAAGTCACCACTTCCCTTCGCAAACATCTCTATCAATGCACATCCAATACACACATCAGACTCAAAATACCCAGTCTTCATGACAGACCCAAAAATTATATCCCCAATCCATGCATTCTCGGCATTGGAACACGCCCGAATCACGGCGGCAAAGCCAAACTGATTGGGGTATTCTCCAAACTCAAGCATCTTAACAAAAGTAGATATAGCTTTCGATTCCATATCATTATGTGAGAAGCACGAGATTATTGCCGCAACAAGAAACCACGTCTCGTCGCTCACCCATGTTTTCAAAGATAGCATTGGCCGTTACCCAGTCGTTGTTCTTCGAATACAAGCTGATTAGTGAGTTGAGGGAGACCGAGTCGGGCTCGAGCTGCGACTCAGATAGTCTGGCGTGGACGAGCTTACCCAGATGGAATTGGCGGGTTCTGATGGAGGATTTGAGGAGGAGGGAGTAGGTGGAGAGTCGGGGGTGAGGCCTTGTTGGGTCATGAGATCAAGGGTCGAGATTGCCTGGCGGAGGTGGCCCACACTGGCTCGATGGATCAGGCGGTTCTTCAAGTGTTTGAAGTTGGCATTTTTGAGGGTTTGGGTTGGGGGTGTCTTTTGGCGGGATGGGTTTAGGGTTTTGGGCGGAGGCGGGACCAAATTCGCGGGAGATGGCAGAGCGAGATTGATCATTGCCATTCAGGGAGTCCGGAACGCGATCTTTGTACTAAAGAAAAAGGGTTTGTTGTGGCAAAAAGAACATCGAGAAAGGGAAAAGATGGAAAGTTAAAGGATGTAACTATAGCATGCAATCATGTTGGAAAGGCAAGGGTGACATCAAACAACTCGGTCAACACGACCACAATCAAAATTAAAATTAATTGTCCAGCTCATGTTACCGTTGTATTGCACCCGAATGGAAAGTGAAGGTTAAACCGAGTTGATTTAGTTCACAATCATGACCAGAGTCCGGGAAAGACAAGGTATTTGAAGAGCAATAGGGTACTTGATGAACATGTGAAAAGAAGACTGGAATTGAATGATAAAGCTGAGATTAATTTGAACCAGACTTATGCCTCACTTCATATTGAGACTGGGGGACCGGTAAGCTTCCATATATTCAACAAGATTGCCGAAATCATGTGGATAAAGTGCGACGTTCACTACTTGTAGAAGGAGATGCTGAAGCGATGCATAATTATTTCATGAAGATGAAAGCCGAAAATTCTGACTTCTTTTTTGCTATGGATTTGGATGATGATGGTCGACTGAGAAATGTATTCTGGGCTGATGCAAGGAGTAGGGCAGCTTGTAAGGAGTTCGATGATATTGTGACATTTGACATAATTTGCTTGGTAAGCAGGCATGACATGTCTTTTGCTCCGTTTGTAGGCATGAATCATCATGGTCAGTCTATTTTATTGGGATGCAGGTTCATCTCTCATGAAGACACAAAGTCATTTTCGTGGTTATTTCAAACTTGGAAGACATGCATGTGGGGTTGTACTCCGAAAGCAATTATTACCGACCAATGTATGGCCATGAAGAATGCTATAGAAGATATATTCCCTAACACCCGACATCAGTGGTGCATATGGCATATTATGAAAAAGGTGCCGGGAAAGTTGAATGGGTGCAACGCCTATGAGAAAATTAGTTGGTGTATGAGTAGGGCAGTTTATGCTTCACTTACAATAAAACAATTTGAGGATACTCGGGATATATTCATCAAAAAGTATGAGCTTCAAAGTAACACATGGTTAGAGGGGTTGTATTTGGAGAGGGAATGGTGGGTGCCTGCTTATTTGAACAATGTGTTTTGGGCGGGCAGGGGATATCATCCACACAAAGAAGCGAGGGTATGAATGCTTATTTTGATGGTTACATTCATTCAAAGACAACCCTAAAACAATTTGTAGGACAATATGAAAATGCATTGTCGAATAAGGTGGAAAGTAAAAATCAAGTAGATTCGAAAAGTTGGCACACTTACATCCCGTTAATAACTGAGGATGAGTTGGAGAAGCAATTCCAAAGTGTTTACATGAATGCAAAGGTTAAGGAGTTTCAGAAACAATTTTATGGAAAACTTCACTGTTTCTGTTTGAAGCCGGCAACAGTTGGAGAGATTGTGTCTAAACATGAGATAAATGAATGGGTCAATATTAGAGAAGGAGAAGAGAAAAGGAGGATTCAAGTGCCATTTACTGTCAATTTTAATGCTGAAATCAATGAAGCACATTGTAATTGTCGATTGTTTGAGTCTAGTGGGATGGTGTGTAAACATCAATTGTATGTGTGGCATCAAAGGGGAATTGAAAGAGTTCTTGACAAATATGTGTTGAGAAGATGGTGCAAAAATGTGAAAAGGGTCCACACTAAAGTTCGGATTTGTTACGATAAGTCGGCAACGTCAATTAAAGTGCATCCGTATGACAACATGTGCAATCTCTTTAATGAAGTTGCTGATTTAGCGGAAGAAAATCTGAAGAGAAGTATGAACTGTATGATATGGCGATGAAACGGGTACACGAGCTAAAACGAGAGTTGATGGAAGCTTCGGTTGTTTGTGAAAGTAACGTGGTTTCACTTGCTGATGACACGGGTACTCGTAATGTTTCTTTTTCAGTTGGAGATGGGGTTATACCACCCAAACAGATTACGAACATACTTGACCCGGAAGGTCTTCAATGAAAAGGTAGACCACCATGCAAAAGGAAGATCGGTGCTGTAACGCCCCGATTTTTCAAGGAATTTCGAAAGCATTAAACCTAAAATACACTGAATTTTATAAACTATTAGACCCCTGTTTGTCGTTATACAAAATCTACATAAAACAAAAATAAATAAAATAAATAAAATCTAACATTTTATTTAAATATTTTCAGAGCGACTCTAGTATTGATACATATCTCAAGTATCCTCGGTCTTCGCCCTTGATATTCCTCCTGTGTCAAACAACTCCACCTTTGAATCCTACACCATCTGGCAAATTGATCGCCGAGGTAAACGATTTACCAGGATACAAACGTATCCGTGAGTGATAATTCACCAAATAGAATAATCCCAATCCTACTAACCGCTTACTCTATAATTAGCAAATCAACAATATAACAATTCACATGAGGTACAGAATAATAGCACATCGCTCATTCCTTTACTATCCATTATCTTACATGAAATCTAAGGATCCTCTCCACAAGGTCTTTTCCTCCCACATCCACTAACTTTGACCGTCCCATAAAATAACTCTCCCTTTATCTGTCCTGCACCAGGGTTTTAAGCGAATGCTACCAAATTATGTATCCAGTCCGGATTTGCTTACAACCATAATAAAGGAACAGCTCACCATGACAACTCAGCATTAGAGGTCGCACTATCTTATTGCCAGGATCCTTTACCGTCTCCTAACTCTACACACTGATACTATACCGTATTTAGGGATTCTTTACCGTTTCCCAAAATACTGTACCCGAAATCCTTTACCGTACTTCACACACACTGGGTACTGTACCGTATTCAGGATCCTTTACCGTATCCCAAATACTGTACCCGGAGTCCTTTACCGTCCTCCACACATACACTGGGTACTGTACCGTATTTAGGATCCTTTACCGTATCCCAAATACTGTACCCGGAGCACTTTACCGTCCTCCACACACTCTAGGTACTGTACCATATTTAGGATCCTTTACCGTATCCCAAATACTGTACTCGAAGCACTTTACCGTCCTCCACACACACTGGGTACTGTACCGTATTTAGGATTCTTTACGTATTCCAAATACTGTACCTGGAGCACTTTACCGTCCTCCAACATCCTCAATCAATTTTACCATTTCATCTTTTACTTAACCGCATTTACATGTTCATTACTCGAAACCACCCATGAACCCAAATCCAACTAGCATGTCCCATCATATATCTCCAACAACAACTGATTCCAATATAATACATTTCAATAAGAATACAAGTAAAATAATTTATAAGTGCGAAATAATTAAACATGTAGATGTTAAGATAAGGCCTTTTGAATTATTTAAATTTCACGACTAGCTTCCAGTTACGTTTCATTCACTCCACTAACTTTAGTTAGGTAACTTAGTAGTTTATTAATTTCTTAGTATTCAACGTATTATTAAGATTAAAAATAATAATAATAAATAATAATAATTTTTGTAGATATTAGTTTGTAAGTTTCTTATGTAACTCGTAACATTTTAATTATCCCATGCCTCCATCAGTACTTTACTTAACAATATTTTAACTATACAGTTTTACCTATATACTGTTACCAATTGCTCCACTAATTTATTTAGTTCATTGGTTCATTCAAAGGAGAACTTGTGTTAGTTAAGTTCTTAAAGTTATTTTATTTGTTCTTCGCAACTACTACTTTTCTAGTATCAAAGATCAAACCTAAAGTTTTTACTACCGATCCATTAAGGTAATTTGCCACCATAATTATTTTATTGAATAATAAAAAATAATAATAATATATCCGTAACTTATTTTTATACCTTATTTTATTATAAAAGTACAACCCATTTAGTATCATTCCAAAATATCCTTTATTTTTACTACAATATAATTTAGTGAATGGTTATTTAAATATATAAAAACTTACATTTAAGCAAAATCGGTTAATATACAATTATATTAAATACTATCATGTCACAACAATAAAAGAGAATAAATCAAGTCAGAACATAGTGTAGGACCAAATCCGAAAACTAAATATCCACAAGGGTCCAAGTGTAATACTGATCTACCATTAATCGTTCATGCAACAGTGATTTTCAAAAGAAAACAGAGTAGTAATTGGTTTCTCAGTTTCGGTCCGTGATTTCGATTGCTACCATTAAACCCGTTTAAATCATCATACATGGACAAAATATACTTAGAGAAAAGTAGGATAGAGATTAATCTACCTTAAATCCGGTTGAAAAGCGGTTGCTAGTTTGCAGACGATTTTCGGTAAAATGAAAAAGATGGCGGCGGTAGCGGGGGACTCGGGGCTGACTCGAAATGATTGGAAGATGGTTTATGGGTGCTTGGTGATGTAGTGGTTGATTGGGAACCTGAATATAATGTACAGAGGGATTTTATGTAGTCTCTCTCTCTTTCTCTCTCTATCTATCTATTCTAGACTCAACAATAGAATTGGGAGTGAAATAATATACTGGTGTTCAATTTTTGGATTTATGTGGATATGTATAATGATAGGGAAAGAGGTAGTGAGAAGGTGAGAGGATAAGTGTGGAAGTGGTGGAATGAGGAAAGAGAGTGAATGAGAGGGATACTGATAATGATAAGAGGGATATGAGACAAGTACAACATTTGGTGGGGTTTGGGTGGACGCGTTTATATATAAGGTGAGAATGTATGATATGAGACAAGTACAACATTTGGTGGGGTTTGGGTGGACGCGTTTATGTATAAGGTGAAAATGTATGTGGACACGTTTATGTATAGGATAATTGAGAGAGAAATAAGGGAACAAAATTCCTTAAATGTGGGGTGTAATTTGAAGGATAAAGATGGAGGTAATAGAGTTTGAGAGGGAAGTGGACAGTTAGTTTGAATAGAGTTCTAGTTAGGATTTAGATCGAAAAAATAAGAGATGAATATAAATCACTGATTTCTCGTATATCTAAAATATAAATATATATCTTATATAATAGTGTAAATAATATCAATTGTACACATAATAATATATTTTAATTATTCAATCTAATTAATTATTGAATTAGAAATTTAATAATATAAATTCGTATTAAAAAAATTGGGCCGAAAATCCGAGTCGTTACAGATGCTGTGGAAAAAGTTGTTCAGAAGAAAAGACAAACATATAAGAAGTCATTGTCCAAGGATAAATCCAAAGTATAAGTTCTTTATGATTTTATACTTACTAGTTAATATGGACGTATAGATTTTTTCAATAAATGTGTAATAGTTATATTATTTACTAATTTCAAGAGATTGAGGAGATTGCGGCTGCCCACCATATCGGGACACAAGAAAGTGTTATAAATGTAAATGTAAGAAATTTTATTTTTAATTGTACAATTTTATGTTTCATATAACCAATATTCAAAATCCCTTTTTATTGTTGGGCAGGATCACCTGAGCAACATGAGCCACTCAATGTGGGCAAACATGATGCCACATTCTATGCAACCAAATATGGCACAAGGCGAAAGGATCTTCCAATTTTCTCCAACTTTTTGCCCAACCGAAACAAACTTGAACCAATTTATGCCTTCTTTTTCAAGTTCACAAAACTTATTAAATAGTCAAGTTTGAGGAGGAGGACAATCAAGTATTTTGGAAGCTCAAGGTCAATATTGGGGAGGAGCACAACCAAGTATTCTGAAAACTCAATGGCAAGGATGCGGAGAACAACAAAGTTATACAAAAATGATGAATGCAGCGGATAAAAGTTAAAGAGTAGTTCACTTGCATTATATTGTTTTTTTTGTATTTTTCAAGGGATGTCTCGTAGATTTGTAGCGGTTGCGCTTTTTTGAAGTTGTGACATTACCACGTTTGTGTTCTAAAGTGAAACAAGCTCGTTTATGTAGTTGGAGAATTATATAGGTTATTTGTAACTTGTGTTCTATATCGTGTCCTGTGTCCATGTCGTGTCCTACAACTTGATTGCTTGTTAGTCTTGTGATAACCTTTCATAAAATAGCGCTACTTTAGTTGTTGATGATATGTTATTCTTTTTGATTAATGGAAATGGACATATTCAATGTCAATAAATTACAAAGCTAGGTTTTGAAAAAATTTCAGCCTGTGTCCATATCGTGTCATGTGTCCAAGTCGTGTCCTACGACTTGATTGCTTATTAGTCTTGTGATAACCTTTCATAAAATAGCGCTACTTTAGTTGTTGTTGATGATAGGTTAGTCTTTTTCATTAATGGAAATGGACATATTCCTGGTAGAATGTCAATAAATCACAAAGCTAAGTTTTGGAAAAAATTCGACAGAATCTCCCCTATTTTTGGTCCTAGCCCGACGTCTTGCGTCTTAGTCAGTACAACAGAAACAACACCAGTTTACGCACAAGCCCAAGCCGGACAGTTCTCATTGTAAATCACCATTCACACAAGCCACATTCATAGCCAAATTATCATTTCGCAATGAAAACCATAATACAATAAATTTAGAAACCACGCAGGGCCATTCTAATCACAATTATCAATTATATACAAAGTTAGGTTTTTGCAATACTACAACTTGATATTACAAAGATTAGTACATATCGATATTCCAAAGTACAACAAATTGATCATTTTCCTTGACTTTTGATTCACTTGAATAGCTTCAATCTCTTTCATTGCCTTTTCAAATCTCCACTAGCCTTTGCAGGCTGAAACCTTTAATAGTGAACTCTTTCGATTAACAACATCCTCTCCAATGCTTCCATTATAAAAGAGCACCATCTGAGTAGATAAGGATTTAGTGCCCACAAACATATCACCATTTAATTATAGCATCTCTTAGCCCTCCATAAAATTGGAGTTGTAAGAGTTTCAGCAATGATATTGCATACCGCCTATTCTGTAGTGACGAGACGATTGCGATTGGCACAAACATTATACACGAACTTCCTCTTGTCTTTTAAGAAAGGACGATCCTGCACAAACGATATAAAAACTTCTTGAGGAGAAGAGCTACATTAACCAAACCAGAACCTAATTCAAAGAGCACCTTTACAATGTTAAAGCATCCAAAGGACAACAAAACTATCATCCTATATGGTATTATTCGTTGAAATGCAGCCGAAGAAAATTTTGAGTTTGGTGGATTTATTTTACAATGGAGGTACTCGAGGCCTTGTGCAGCACCAATAGCAATATTTATTCTTGTGCTCCAACTCAATGGCTCTTTATTAGGTTCAATATATGACAATATGAAGCACTTCAATGGCCAATGAACAATTAAGACTACAGTCACTACACAACATGTGCTAATGTATGTTTTGTTCTCAATCCAACAGTGAGGAAACAAAAGCATTTATCGGAAACTAAAAAGATCACCCTCATTCTTCTTATCATGCTATAGTATTTCTTTTACTTACGAAAAGCAAGCCGTGGTTTAGAAGGAAAACAAGATCGTTGCGCACTCTATCGAAAGAGAAAAGGAAACACACGAAAACCATGATTTTTGTTTCTAAATCACAATGAAGTAATAATTTGCAAAATGTATGCGTTCTTTTTTTCAGGACTTACAAATACATTTTTTTTCCCAGGACAATCACGAAAACTGCGACATGAGAGCTTGATTAAATGCAGACAAACTAATCTTTGTATATTCATCTATACATAACAGTTCAATTCCATCCCTTTAACATTAGAGCAAGCCAATTTGACTCTAGGTTCAAAACGAAACCCTAATTTTTGAATTAGGGTTTTTTTCCTTTTAAAAAACTCAATTTAGGGTTTTTTTTCCCAGCAACTAAACAATCAGTTAGGGTACTAATTGAACCAGAGAGAGAGAGACCTTCGTGGTGGGGCAACAACGTCGGATTTCCTAGCTGGTGGTGGTGGCGGTCGCTTGCGGTGGGTAGCGCTGTGGTTGGGTTCTGGTGGCGGAGTTGGGAAGTCTAGTCGCTGGTGAAGATGGTGAGCGTGGTCGCATGGTCGCCGGTGAAGGTGGGAAGCATCGTCGCTGGTGGTGGTGGTGTGCGAGCCCCTCTCTGTCATCTCTGAAATTTTTTGAGCGTGAGAGTGGAGGTAGGAGAAGAGGAAAGGGAAAGGGGGAGCACTGTTCACGACTTGGGTTTTCTTTTCTTTTTTTTAATAAAACAACATCATTTTGTGCTTAAGTCACGCTGACGTCAACGGTTGTGTGGGTTGGTTGTGTTTGGCTGGTTGTGTCTCATTTTCCAAAATACAATAGGTGAGAATCTAAAGAGCAACAAAAGAGAAGGTTAAATTCGTCATTCAAGCTAAAGTGAGTGACAACCAGAAAATAATTAGAAAGTAGTATGCAAAAGACGGTAAAAATTGCTACAACTGATGGGGAAACATCATACTTTATTCTCTGTTATCCCACGCCATATTGCACCGGTTAGCACAACCGTATTTGTAAATACTAGATGTTTGGTCTTGAGAATTTAGCGTCCAGTACTTATATCACGGGTGAGCGAATCCATACAAGCACCTGACAGATTGGACAATCTTTCATTCATTCCATTATTCTCGGCCTGCGTACCTTGTGAATACAGAAAAGGCTTTGGAGGCGTGTGAATCATTTCTATATTTCCTTCAAGCATCTCAACAACTTTGTTTATCGACGGACGGTCACTAGGCCTCATTTGTACACACCACAACGCCACTGACATCATCTTGTTTACCATCTTACTCTCCTCCTCGGTGGTCTCTCCAATTTGTACATTCTTTCCTTCTGCGAATTGATCATAAAACCATGAAGGGAAGAAAATTTGGCTTGAATTAGCTGATGAATTCCAATTTCTTCTCTTGCCTGCCATTTCCAACAGCATTTCGAAACTATAAATGTCAGCTTTATGGGAAACACCTCCGATGTTTTTGTAGAAAAACTCTAGAGCCATATAGCCCAAGGTTCCTCTTGCTGCAGGCAGGGCCGGCCCAAGATATTTGAATGCCCTAAGCCAAGTGGTAGAATAGTGCCCTACATAAATTTCCCAATAAGCTAAACTCAATAATTTATGTCACAAGCAATCCTACCAAGTCAAACAGAGAAAAAGACACAAGTGTCCTGAGCTATTGATTGAAAAAAAAAAAAAAAAACATCTGATAAGAACTCAAATGTCACGATTGAAAACTACGAGTACATCCAATATAAAAGATATTGAATCGAATATTTATACGAATGGGGTCCCAAACTACCCAATGTAATAAAGATAGGATGAAATGGATAATCGAGAAGGGATTAACGTCAATCAGGAAAAAGAAAATGTTGGGTTTGGGGGAACTTACGGGGGAGTCGATCAGGATACTTGGCGAGCATATCTTGCGATTCCTGGAATCGTTCCTCTGGTGTAGATAGATTTCAATATCAGAAAAGCAAGGAAAGAGAATCGTACACAGTTAGTGATGATGGTGAGCCGATTTGGTGATAGTGAATCGTAGATCTTCAAATTGTCCTTCGAATCTTTTGTTCTTCGTTCTTCTTTTCTTCGTTTTTATTTTTGTTTTGTTTTGGGCAAACCGTGAGAAGAAGATGAGAAGTGTTTGAATTAAATGGACCATTTAGATCTCTTATTTACAAAGATAAGAAAAATCAGTAGACTTGGATTGGGCCCTTTTTTTCTTCTTCTTTTGGGCCAAAAAAGACTTCTACTCAAGCTCAAATAGAAAAATCAGTAGAGTGCCCTTAAAATTTGGCATTTTTGGATGCCTTGTTAGTAAAGTGCCCCTAAAATTTGGCCTTTTTGGGATGCCTTGAGCCTTGGGATTGGGTCGGCCCTTGAGCCTTGGGATTGGGTCGGCCCTGGCTGCAGTCATTGTAACAATTCTATCTATCATCTGTCGGATACAATTTTGCAAGCTCAAAATCTGAAACTTTTGAAGTGAAATTCTCGTTCAAAAGAATATTATGAGGCTTTATATCAAAATGCAAGATCTGTATGTCACAACCTTGATGCAGATATCCAATGCCTCGAGCCACTTCGAGAGAAATCTCATACATTTGCTTATAACTCAAGGACAATTTTCCTTCTGGATAAAAGATGTACTTCTCCAGAGACCCATTAGGATGAAGTCATACACAAGAGCACGCTTAGATCTCTCGGCGCAATATCCAGTTAGCTCAACAACATTGACATGATGAATCCTTCCAATGGTAGCAACTTTGTTGATGAACTCTTGTCCATTAGATTTCGGCTTGCTTAGCATTTTAACTGCTATATGAGGGCCACTTCAGAGCTTTCCTTTGTATGCGGAACCATAGCCTCCTTCCCCCAACTTGTCGCTAAAACCATTTGTTATTTTCTTGATGTCCGAGTAGGAGTACCTAATAGGCACAAGATAATTCTGACTATGCAAGAAACCTTCTATGTTATCAAACGTGGATAACTGTCAACTGCTGAACTTATTGATTAAAAACCCAAACACACATGGTACACCCAAAAGCCTTGCTCCAACAATCGCGCCTGGGTCAAAGGAAGTGAAGCAATAAGAATAAAAGCCTTTGCTGTGCTGGTATTATCTTATTTGCATTTGAAATGTGACACACTCACACACACACTCATTATGCCACATCTCATTTATCACTTCATACACTTTATCATCTTTGTTTATATATAGTTTGGGTCATTTTTACTATCCATTCCTTTATAGGTGATCACTATTCTATTTTGGATTGTCCCTACAAAAATTTCATTTTGAAAAGTGAATGGATATAACTAGATAAATTTTCTATTTAGTTCTTTCCAAATTCAAAGAATCAAATTAAATGTTTGAATTAAATAGAAAAGGTATTTTAGGAAAGTAAATAATTTTTAACTGCAATTAATGTGTCTCCTTAAAAAATTTGACTTCAAAAGGTGGACACTTGTAAACAGACGGAGGGATATCACAATATTTTGTTTTACCGTGGTTCACTAAAGATAAGATCATAGGAAAGATAAGGTCTTACTGATAATTTTGCGTAGAAGAAATTGATTATCTGCGAAAAATAATAAGGATATAAGATGTGAAGTGCTTCAAAACTAGAAGAAACATTCAACAAGTCTTGCCAATTACTTTATCGATCGGGTAAGTGCACGCATTGTGGGAGGCAATAACAAACGCAATTGGATATAAAACCACTCGGAATATGAATATCTAACGTTGGAACCGTTGGTATGACAATGAGACCAACCTAAGAAGCTTTCTTTCTCAGCATACAGTATATTAGTAAGATTTTTCAAATTGCTTCCAGTAGTAAGCATCGTGCAACAGAAGATGAAACATTCCGGAAGGGGTGTATGTGAAAATCAGAGAGCAGAACTTGCAAGATCATATGAACTCGATCAAGAATCACAATTAATATTCAATGGAAAATGTATACTTTCAGTTTCATAAAAATCAAAATGAAACAGAGAACGAATAATACTTACACTGAATTTGTAACCACAAGCGGTCGGCATTTTTATTAAGATGAAAAACTTTATGTTAGTCAAAGAAAATCATTCCTCTACCGTTACATATTTAGAATAGGGTGAAAAAAAGAGATCACGCAACATCAATGATCACAATAACTTGTCGGAATTGCCACCCGAAATGGATGGAATTAGCTATGTAATTTGGGATGATTTCATGATTGCGAAAACAAAAAATAACAAGTCGGAATTAGAAATAAGCTCAACATGTTAAAGGCCATCCATTTTTTTTTTAGGGCAAAGTACGGAAAACCTCCCTGAGGTTTGGACGTTTGGCAGATAACCTCCCTGACGTTAACTAATGAACACATAACCCCCCTATGGTTTTGGAGTAAATTGCAACCGTTAGGTTTTCCATCCCATTTGACGGTATGTGTGTTGCACGCGCCTGGATTGCGAGTATTGACCTAAAAAATGTGTTTCCCTCCAAAAATGATATTTGTTCTTCCCTTAATGCCCTTTGCCCATCTCTATAAAAGACCAACCCTAGTTTACTCCTCATATTTCATACCAGGTTTCCAACTTTCTTGCCAACTTCTAAGGTAAAATATTTTACTTCTTCTATGTAAATTCATTTACAATTTTTATAATTTCTTCTTACCCCCCCAATTATTTTTTTTTCCTTTGCCCCCGCGCTGCCATTCTGATTTGTCTCAATAAGGAGATTCAAAAATGTAAAATTTTATGATTAAAACTCAATTTTTTTTTGAATAAAAATGAAGTAATTAGTGGCTAAAAAAAATTTAAAAATCAGGTTTTTACCCTTTTTTTTTCATTTCCAAACAATAACGTAATTTTGACGAGGATTCAGAGGCAGTATCAAATAATTTCCTGGAAGACGATGATTGCAGCGATTGTACAGTTTCGGTCTTCATTGCGTTCGCTGAAGCTACCGTTTAGGTTTGGATTAAAAAGTCAAGTGACTTTTTTTTTGTCTCGTTTAAATTTTTTTGTATTTGTTTGTTTTGTGACAAACTTTTTATCCCTATTAATTCGTTTCGATGAGAGAATCGAAAAAGTAATTTTTTTTTTACTTTTTCTCTAATATTTTTTTATAATATTCAAGATAAATCCCAATAACCGGCTTTTTGGGCTTTAAGTTGGATGTTTTCAAAAATATTTGGATAAAAGTTATATAATTTTTTACTTTTCTGATTGGAGTGAATCAAAAATCGTAAAATACTTGTTATAAAACAACAAACGCGAAAAAAGTTGAATAAGGACAAAACGTAAAAAAATCCAAAAAAGGGAGAGGAGCCAAGGGATTGCTTAAAAAAATGAAGCAAGTAATGCATTTTCTTTTTGTATTTGTACGTTCTTATAGCTCGAGGGGTTGGTCAGTAGGTCTTAGAAATGGGGAGAGACACTGAACCCATTTTCTAGCAAAGAACCGAGCTTCTTTTTGCTTTTGTTTCATTTAATACATGATGTGATGCATACAGGAGGCGAGAGACTCTTGTGCAAAGATGAGTTTTTTAATCCTAACCCATATTATGCTCATTCTAAATCCATTTAAATTCATGTAAATACGGGTTGATATGGGTTCAATTAATCTCAACCCATTATATAATATGGGCGGGTTGAATTGAGTTAAAAGTGGACGGATTTGGGCGGATTAAAAACAGAGACGGAACCAGGATTTCATAAACGCGGGGGTCGAACTATGAACAAGAAAATTTTGAAATTTTAAGGTTCAAAAATCTAATAGTTTGTTTGGTTTAGGTTTTGAAGGAGGTTTTTTGAGTAATGAGTGGAGAAAGATTGAAAGAGAAATGAGATTAATAATTGAAAAAAAAAACTTATGACAGACCGTGTGCAAAGAAAGAAATTGAGTTTTGGGACCCAAAACAAACACATTTTTAAAGTATTTAAATGTCTAAATAACATTCAACACAAAATACAATATTTAGGTGTTGTTAACCAAAAAAAAAACTAATATTAATATTGAAAAAAAAAAAAACTCCAAAACAACGCGGGGGCCGTGGCCCCCATATGCCCATATACAGTTTTGTCTCTCATTAAAAAATATGGGTTAGGATTGCCACCCTTGATTTGATTTGGGCATGCAAAGAAGTGAAATTGCTTTATTTTTCACAAGGGTAACGAGGTCTTTTCGCTCTTTGCCGTTAACAGAGTTACGGTTGCAATTTACTCCAAAACCATAGGGGGGTGATGTGCTCATTAATTAACGTCGGGGAGGTTATCTGCCAAACGTCCAAACCTTAGGGAGGTTTTTCGTACTTTGCCCTTTTTTTTAAAATTTTCTGAGTTAGAGGCCATCCTTGCACTAGATTAATAAACTTACGAGCCCTGCTATTTGCAAAGAAGATTTGCAGGGAACCATGTAAGGAAAAATGCGTTTGGATCCATTCTGGGTCTCACAAAAATTTAGAAAAATATTCATAAATTTTTTAATATTATTTTATGGGGCCCTATAAAAAATCAACTCTAACAGAACACTCTTGCTGAGAAGAAAGAAACCATGTTGAATTTTCCATGAGAAAAGAATAAGAAC
The DNA here is from genome assembly GCA_019656275.1 of Rhododendron kiyosumense. NCBI lineage: Eukaryota > Viridiplantae > Streptophyta > Magnoliopsida > Ericales > Ericaceae > Rhododendron > Rhododendron kiyosumense. The sequence continues at coordinate 60,392 of BPLS01026946.1, forward strand.
ACTGATTGAAGACTTTGAAGAGAAGAAAGGAAGCCACACAAACGTTCATCTAAAACCTTTAATTCTTGAACGAATTTATTTCTATGGCAAAATTAGAACAGGAAGTCTTTACTCTTGGATTTTAAGAGAGAGAGAGAGAGAGAGAGAGATTTTATATAGGAGTAGTAAGACTTATTCTCTTCATAGTCTTCAGAATTACGCACAAAATCAACGCAACGGTTGTGCAAGTAGCATTTTTGAAGATTTTATATAGGAGCAGTAACATGTCCATATACTCCTACTTTATTCTCTTCTTCATCCTACGCCTTTCCACAGCCCAATCCGATTGCACTTCAACAACATGCTCCGATCACGGTCCTACAATCCGATTCCCATTTCGTCTAAAGAACCACCACCCACCTCATTGTGGCTGTCCCGGGTTTGATCTCTCTTGCTCTCCAAGCTCCACCGCAGCCACTCTCCTCAACCTAGCTCCCCTATTCCGTCCAATTTATAGTCACCAATGTCGATTAAACATCCCAATTAATTCACATCAAAGACCCCAACAGCTGCTTCCCACAACAGCTTGAAAAGCTCAGTTTGTCCACCGCTCCCTTTCAATTTGTAGATCTCGTGTACAATTCGATCAGTTGCCCCCCTTCAACGAATCCGGACTTATCGTATTCAACGAATCCATATTTATTGTATTCAACGAATCCGGATTTTGGGTATCCGATGATCACTAGAGAGAAAGAAAAAGTTATGATTAGAAAAAGTTGTGATTAGAAATATGATTTGGTGGTTTTCAAACAATGCTCTACCACTTATCAAATGTCAATTAATTTATCAAATCTTTAACAAAAAGTAATGGATTCTACAATATTAACTAATGATATATGAGTTGAAACATTAGATTCTAATGTTCCATCCGTATTGGATAATTTTTTCCCAATCCGAAAATGAAAGCACGAATGATGGGCGCTGGGTCTAAACATCCAGTGGATGCTCAAACAGAACCGGTCGGTCAGAACCCCAGATAAAAAGTGTATATTGAACCACCCATCGTCTTCTCTGCCTACCGTTGTCAACCTCGGATGAATTAATTGGAGGTGAATTTACTGAAACGATTTTAGAAGAAGAAAAAAAAAACCCGCCACAAAACGGGGAACTAATGGAGAAGACTTCGTTAAAGAGAGAGAGTTGGAATACCATTTGAGAGATAATTCATTAAACAACGTCGTTTAAAACAAATTTTATGAGCTAGCAGAATTTCTTTGTTTCTGGACTGACGGATATCTTGGTTTAATAAGTGGCACTCTCTCATTAAAATCCTGACAATCTTGTTCCGTCATGTCTTTTGCCTCTAATTTGCAATTTCCTTAAAAAGATACTATACTACTATGATAAAAGAAATTAAGGAAAAGTGAGGATAAAAGAAGGGAGTTGATTGCCACACTCCCATTTTTTATATTCACACTCTTTTTTTTATCTTTTAACAAAACAAATACATACACATTCAATAGTAAAAAACAAAAAAAGGAGTATGAGAATTAATTTCCTAAAAGAAAAGATTTTTCCAAGTCAATATGGTGAAGAAAAGTACACGTAAACATTTTAGAAAACACATTTCTGAATTTTCCAAGGAGTCGATATTGGTGAAGAAAAGTACACGTAAACAAGTGGAGCTCAATAGTTTGAACACCGATTGCTAAATTTTCCAACGAGTCGATATCTCTCTCTCGGTGAAGAAAAGTACACGTAAACATGTGGAACTCATTAGTTCGAACATTGATTGCTGAATTTTCCAACGAGTCGATATTTCTCTCGGTGAAGAAAAGTACAAGTAAACATGTGGAGCTCACTAGCTAATTTGAACACTGATTGCTGAATTTTCCAACGAGTCGATATCAGTAAAGAAAAGACTTTTCCAAGTCAATGTCGCTATTGTCTTTGAACACTGATTGATGAGAAGAACAGGAGCCAAATTACAAATTAATGTTCATCTAAAACCTCTAATTCTTGAACGAATTTATTTCTACAGAAAAATTAGAACTGGAAGTCTTTATTCTTCCAGAGAGAGTGATAAATTAGAACAGTAGTATATAATTAGTTTACTAATTTTAATCAGGGGGTTTGCTGCCCGCCAGCGCGAGGGCCATTTTCTCAGGAGAGAGATGACCAAAAATTTTTAGTTTTAAAGCGATGAGAAGAGGGAAACCCTCACAAGATCCATAGAGAGATCCTCATAGAGGATTCGGATCTAACTTCTTTTGTCTTTGATTTGCAATTTCCTTGAAAAGATACTACTATGATAAACGAAATTAAAGACGAGTGAAGTTAAACACAAAAAAAGAATTTTCCAAGTCGATATTAGTGAAGAAAATTACGCGTAAACATGTGGAGCTCATTAAGTCAAAGTCAATATCGGTACTGACTTTGAACACGTACTGACTGAATTTTCCAAAAGAAAAGAAAGAAAAGAACACTGACTGCTGAGAAGAAAGGGAGCCAAATTACAAATGTTCATCTAAAACCTTTTAATTCTTGAACGAATTTATTTCTACAGAAAAATTAGAACTGGAATTCTTTAGTCTTCCAGAGAGAGAGAGAGAGAGAGATAAATTAGAATAGTAGTATATAATTAGTTTAATAATTTTAATTAGGGGTTTGTTCTTTGTTGCCCGCCGGCACGAGGGCCATTCCACAGAGAGAGGACCAGAAATTTTTAGTTTTAAAGCGATGAGAAGGGAGAAAAATGATAAACGAAAATCAATGAATAAAAGTGAAGAGGAAAGATAGATAACATGTGGAGCTCACTAAGTCAAGGTCAATATCGGTAAAACATTCAACAAAAGGAGCCATGCTGAGAAACAAACAAAACACGCATTGGTGAGAACTGAGAAGTAAGGAGCCATGCTGAATTTTCCCAAGAAAATAATAAGGACACTAATTGCTGAGAATAAAGGGAGCCGCACAAACGTTCATCTTAAACCTTTCTTAAACGAGTCTATTTCTATGGCAAAATAGAACTATACAAGTCTCTACAACAGATTGAGAGAGAGAGAGAGAGAGAGAGAGAGAGAGAGAGAGAGATTATATTCAGGAATAGTAACATGTTCATGCACTACTTTGTTCTCTTCTTTATCCGAACTTGGGGGGTTGCCATTCCGGCCGAGGGGGTTCTGCTCCGGTCTTCGTCCGACGATCGAAAACATTCACTTCGTAGAGCTCGTCGAGTTTAACAAATATGTTAAAAAAATCAGCTCGATCGGATATCATTAAGTGCCTAATCGAAATTTTTTTGTCTTAAAAAGAATATATCCGAAACACTGGATCAAATCTACTAGAACCCATTATTGGCAAATTATATGTGTTCCGATCAGGCACTTAAAGATATCCAATCAAAATGATTTTTTGCATATTTGTTAAACTCGACGAGCTCTATGAAATGAACGTTTCCGATCATCGAACAAAAACCGAAGCGGAACCCTCTCAATCGGGACAACACGCTGCTATCCCTTGAAGGGACAGCCGCCCCCCAAGTCCTTTATCCTAAGCCTTTCCACAACCCAAGGCGATTGCAGTCCAACAAGATGCTTCCATCGCGGCCCTAAAATCCGCTTCCCATTCCGTCTAAAGAACCACCACCCACCTCACTGCGGCTATCCTGGGTTCAATCTCTCTTGCTCTCCAAACACCTCCGCCACTCTCCTTGACCTCCCATATTCCGTCCAAGTTTTAGTCACCAATATCTGTTGGGTAAAAATACCCGATCATCCGCACAACGGAAGCGTGACGGAAAAAAAAACAAGCTTACGTGGTTTTTCAAACCCGGGTACGTCTACGTAGAGAACAACTTCCACTAATATTGAATGAGTACAATGAGATACAAAATACCATACTCTAACTCTCAAGCTCTCGTTATTTTTATTTCCCTCAAACTCACACAATATTCTCTCTCACACACTGTATATCACTTTACTTTTTTTTCTTTTACACACGGCACACACACTAAAGTATTGACTCTTCTCTATTGTTCTCCGCCTTTTCCACACCCCTCACAAACGGCACAGAAGCCTATATAAATAGGCATGACTTAAGGCTAGTATAAAAGCCTCTTGAACTGCCCAGAAGAAGAATCTGGAGCCCAACACAACAAATTCTACGTGGGACTTGTTGAAATGCACCACCTAGGGTCAATTAACTCCACCGAGCCATCTGCACTTTCTATGCAAACTAATGCCATTAAATACACAACTAACCAGCATTTTTTCTTTTTCTTTTTCAATATCACATGGGCAAAACCCAACAATGTCGATTACAAATCCCAATTGATTCACATCAAAGACCCCAACAACTGCTTCCCACATGCTCAGAAAGAACAAAACACTCATTCGTGAGAAGTAAGGAGCCATGCTGAGAAAGAACAAAACACTTATTGGTGAGAAGTAGGAGCCATGCTGAATTTTGCACAAGAAAATATAAGAACACGCATTGATGAGAATAAAGGGAGCCGCACAAACGTTCATCTTAAACCTTTCTTAAACGAGTCTATTTCTATGGCAAAATAGAACTATACAAGTCTCTACAAAAGATTTTGAGAGAGAGAGATTAATCTAGGGGTGGCAAATTGAACCCTAACCCATTAATCAACCCATATTGATCTACTTAAAAATACACTCAACCTAACCCATTTATTAGTTGGGTTAGAATGGGTCCAACCTATTTAACCCATTTATTAGAGCATCTCTATTGTAATGAGCAAATGAGTGTGGATAAACAAACTTAACAACAATGCTTAAAAAATACCTCACATTGTAATAAGCAAAATTATAAGTTTTTTTAGCAAATAACCAAATTCTACCAATTCCATAACTAAACTTAGAGCATCCGCAATGTAATAATCAAAATTGGATAATCAAAAGTTGCCACATCATCTTTTGGTTATCTATTTAAGACGTTGCTAAGGTTAGCAATGTAGAGGTTCACAATGTAATAATCAAAATTGGATAATCAAAACTTGCCACGTCACCTTTTTAAACTACAAAATTCTAAAAACTAAAATTTTTGACAATAATTTGAATACTCTTTTTGAAAAAAAATAAACAGATTTTTTTTTAAGAAAATAGTTTAGTGAAAAAAAATTTGAAAATAGTTTTTTCAAAAAGAAAATAGTTTTCAAAAAATAGGTTTTTTTTTCTTTGAAAAACTGTTAGACACCTTTTTTTTAAAAAAAAAAAAAAACCGTTTTTGTGTAAAAACACTTTTAAAAAAAAGAAAAAAAGAAGAGAGAATGTTTTTACATAATGATAGGTGTACTTGATAGAGAAAATATGGGAACCATTATATTTGATTATTGGCAAAAAGGTTGCTAGTTTTAATTATTCAAATACCAAAATTTGATGAGTTGCTAAGAGGTTGCTAAGTTTGGTTATTACAATGTGAGCACTTTTTTGAACAAATATTGCTAACTTTAACAACCGTTTTGTTTTGATTATTACATTGTGGATGCTCTTAACAACTTTTACCAATAACCAAAACTCAATAACCAAATCCAATAACCAAACTTAAAACTCAATAACTCAAAAACACCCCATATTAGAATCATCTCATAGAGACGAATAATTTAGTATGGTCGGATGCATGATTGGAACTCGTTTGCAATTGGACATAGGAGCATTGTGTATTTTGGAGTTTTTTTTTATTAGGGATGCAAAAATAATCAATGTAGAAGTAAATGTTGTTAAGTTTGATTATAAACTAAATGGATAATCAAATGCTGACGTTACACATTTTGGTTATTGATTTTGATTATTTTCATTACGGATGCTCTCTCTCTCCTCCTCCTCCTCTCTCTCTCTCTCTCCTCTCTCTAAACTACTCTGTCTTATTCACTTCTTTGCAATCCAAAAAAATCCCAGGTAATTTATTTTGCAAAATTCCTTCGCATTTCATGGGTCTCTCTCTCTCTCTCTCTGTCTTTCTCTCTATCTCTATCTTTCTCTCTCTATGTGAGTAAATATTACGTGGTGAAGATCATGTGGGCACACGTCCCAAAAAATCGCCCGATTTTGGTTTGCGGCCCTCTTTAGAAAACAAACGGCGCGGCAAAACGCTTCGATTCAGAGTCGCCACTCAGATTTTAGCGGTGAGGCACCCAAGGAACCGAACTCGAGAACGCTTTCTACGTTTTGCTTTTGATTTGAAAAAGGGTTTGATTTGATTTGACAAAGGCGTAAAACAGTCCGTCGTCACCTTCGATATCTGAGGTTCGGGAGCCAGATTACGAGAGGGGAAGGGTTTTATGGCACCGCTCTCGCCCAATCCGGAGATCGGTCTCTACTCGGGCATTTTATAAAACGTTTGCATTTTTCTCTCATTTGATCATTCTTTAGCCAGTTAGGGCGGGGGAACAGTTAATAGGGGTTAAAACTGTAACAGCTTGCAGTTTAGATGACAAAATGTTTTATGGATGATGATTTGCTTGCTTAAATTGAATTAAACGTAAGAATATAGATTGAGAATAAGCACTGCAAAGAGCTCAACGGGATGATGTACGCTGCTTGTCGGTTGCGTGAGCATGCTGGCACGCAATGGCCAAACCACTGCGCGCCAACACACCCTGCGCACGCCACCTCGAAACTGGCGTACACTACCCTATCAATTCTTACAGTTCTTACTCTCAACCCTCTGGGCTCTGGAATGGACCAGTGCACACCCAGGACAAACCACGCAATTTATAAGACAGTTTATGTACATATTATAGACAGGCAGATGTAAGAAATGGCTGAGAGCCAGGAAAACAGACAAGCAACCCCATAAACAGTGTGGGGGAACAACAAGAGGCCAGAATTGAACTGTGATGCAAGGGCCAGGCACTGGACCCTAGCAGACATGCCGTACGCCACTCTTGAGAGCCCGTACGCCATGCTTGCATGTTGCCCAGTGTTTGGCTTTACATCATCTGGGTTCTGGAACATGACCAGAAAGATCCCAGAGGCCTTCTAAAGCTGATATGAACAAATATTGAATGCTACAACTAGACGGTTCAAAATACAGAAAGCAGTAAACTAGTTTTTTTAGCATGCAATAAGGTGATGAATAGACAAGAAATGAAGCACAAAACAAGGATCTGGGTCCCATTTCACAACTGGAGTACGCCAGTTTCGGAGGGCTCGGACCTTCGGTACTCCAACTAAAAGGTGGCGTACGCAGGGTCCAGACAGATCCCAGACAGATCAAATTTTAAAACTGTACGTACTGTCACGGACCGGCGTACGCGGGCCTATGACCGGCGCACGCCGATTCTAGTTAGAAACGATTTTTTGTTTTTAAAACATTGATAGCTTTAGGGTCAGGATTGGTATTGATTACTAGCCTTGACCCTGTTAGCTCCCCTCAGGGATCAGAACAGAAAGCAGTACAAAGATGTATACCTTTGGCTTTTGGATTTGAAAGATGTTTGAGCTTTGAACTTGGCTTTGAAAGGAGAATATGGGTGGATGTTTGACTGCAAGAGGTGTATGGAGGGGTCTCTTGTTTGCTCTTTCAATGAATGAAAGAAGAACAAACAAGAAAGAACCAAGAAAAGAGAAAGAAATAGGCTTGAGGCTTGGGGAGCCAACCCTTTGTTAGACTAATGGAGGGGTATATATAGGGGAAGAGGGAGAGAGAGGGGCTGAGGTCAGTTAAAGTGACTGAAACCTTAGCCCTTAAGTCTCTCCTCTCATTGGATGAGAGGGAATATGATGATGGGCTATGTGTAAGAGATGTCCCCCGGCCGAGATTGCTTTTTCAATGGATTGGATGGTTCCCATGTATTGTAGACCCCTACCCATGGCTTCTGCATGCTTAAAAACACAAGTTTGACCGAAAGTTGACCTGGCATACGCCACTAAATACCTGGCGTACGCCAGGTCAAATCTGGTCAACGGTCAAAGTTGACCGATGACTGACACGTGGCAGAGGACCAGCGCACGCCAATTGAGTACTAGCGTAAGCAAGTAGGGTTTTGTTGAGGCCTTTTGGTTCTGGTTTAGAGAGTTTGAAAGGGATTCGAAAGGGTTTTTGGAATGCTCAAAGCTCAAACACACTAACATTTCTGGGGTGTTCTTGATCCGTTTCATCATCGGGGAATTTAAAGACCGTACGAAAACTAATTTGGAAAGTCCAAAATAGAGTGTCTACAGATCACTGTTTTAGAGAGAGAATCGAACCGAGTAATATACCGCCCAACCGCATCGGAATTCGGAAAGGCATAAACCAGAGAGAGATTTGGAAGACCCAAAACCGAAATCAATTTTGCGTCAAACTTTTAGCATTTATCACACTCGCAAATATTCTCTCTCGTTTGGGTTTCGTTCAGAGTCTACAGACTCCAGATGACAATTTTGTTAAGACATATCTTTGATTTTTTTTAGCATTTATCAATTTTGCGTCAAATTTTTGTAAATTATTGATTTGTCTAGACAAGAGGAATCGAAAAAGTAAAAAATTTTGATCGAAACTCATAATTTTTTGAATAAAGATAAAAATAAGTCAAAAAGACAATATTTTTGTTCTTTTAAAAAAACATTTTGAGTTTTGATCAAATTTTTTTACTTTTTTTTATTTTTCTTGCCGAGACGAATCAATAAATCACAAAAGTTACGCAAAATTAACAAATGCAAAAAAAAAAAAATTTTAATAAAGAAAAAAAAAAAAGTTACTATTTCACTTATGAAGCCAAATCCATCCTAATAGGGTGTTCGGACAAATAAGCCAAAGTGGCTTATTATTTGTCCTTATTCAAATTTTTTTCGTATCACGTGGCTTATTGTCAATTTTTTGGGGATTATTGCATCCTTACTACAAGTGGAATCTAAAAAGTAAAAATTTTTGACCGAAATCCAATTTTTTTGAATAAAGACGAAAAAGTTGGCTTATTGACTTATTTTCATCTTTATATGGCTTTATTTGGCTCATTTTTGGCGGAAAAGCCAATAGCTTATTTAGAAGAACACCACCTAGTGTACAAGGTAATTTGGTCATTTCGTAGTAGAGGGATAGTGTGTTAATTTTAGTGTACATGGATATTTTAGTCATTTAAATTTACAGGTGTAATATAGTCATTTTAGTGTACATTGATATTTTAGTCATTTTAAATTTTAGCATTTAGTAGTATGTAATTGGGCTAATGGGTGGGTCGGGTTTATTTTTAAATAAATGGGTTGGGTTAGGTATGGGTAACTAGACTTATAATTAATTGGTCTAAATGGATTATTGACTCATTAAAGACCCAACCCACTAACAACTTATTCATTTTAGTCCAAACCCGCCTAGTTACCACCCCTACATTATATACAGGAATAGTAACATGTTCATGTACTACTTTATTCTCTTCTTTATCCTACCCATTTCCACAGCCCAAGGCGATTGCAGTAAAAAAATATTAATACAGAACAGCATGATTGAGTGGAGAATCACAGTTATTAATATACCTATGATTGAGTTACATAAGGGAGTGAGGCTTTTTGGGATACAGACTGAAATTCTTATTTTCCTACCAATCAAATAATTAAGAAATAATAGGAACGAAGAATAAACGATGAACACCAGATATACGTGGAAAAATCCTAAATGGGAAAAAAATCACGGGAAAGAATCAAGCACTATAAGAAAACATTGTACGGTTACAATCGAACTTACTACACAATTGAGAATCCTCACAATTGACTCAAGAACGATAGCCAAATCCTCGTTCACCGTACCCCGTACTTGATTACCATTGCCTCGAATTCTCAAGCCTTCCAAAAAACCCTTCAGAAATCCACCGAAGAACGAATCTATGTTTGTTGAGATAAATACTGTGAACACCTCTTGGAGTTTGATTGTAGCTTCAATGATCGAATCATTGGAATGGAACTCCAAGATGCAAGATGAACTTCATCTCGGTTCTTTTCAAAACCCACGGAAAGTATATTCAGGGCCGGCCCCGGGGTAAGCCCCACAAGTCCTCGGTCTTGGGCAACCCCCCGGGCTGGGGCAACCAAAAAAAAAAAAATTTTAAGTTACATACAAATATAAAAAAGTTTCCTGGGCAAGCACGAATCATTGCCCTGATGATGCGGTAGAGCAACATGTATAAGTCCTCGAAGAGCCGCGTTCGATTCCCGAGCTCTCCCTGTGTTCCCTGATTTTTTATTCTCTCTTTTTGTTTTCTGAATTTTTTTAAAAAAGCCCTTGAACTTTTCACAAATTTTCAGAAAAACACATAAACTTTAATTAATGACAAAAGACACCTGAACTTGTTATTCAGTCAACAATTATGCCCTTCTAACAATAACTAATGGAAAACGTTAACCTTCCCTTCTTCTTCTTTTTTTTTTTTTTTTTTATTTTTACTTCAAAAAATTACTTTTAATTCTTTCTTTCTTTTAGTGGTTAATAAATATGCAATAAATTTCTCTTTTTTTGAATTTTTCCCTTTTGTTTTCCTCCCAATGCATAATATTATGAAAATCAAATTATATTGTTGAAATTTTTTGATTAAACAAATGCAACAGTAATGTACAAGTGATACGTTCTTCCATTTGATTAAAATAAAATCATAACTAAAATAAATCGAGCAAGCTAGTATAGTTTTTATTTTTATATTCGAACTACCATTTCACAAGAGATTAAAGAGATGAGCTATGATCTTAATTGAAAATGAGGCGCCATTCCACTAAGAGTATTTTTGGACATTTGAGGCTTTTTTAATTTTTACGCTTTTCGAGACAGATCATTCTCCTCACATATATCAACTGAAAAGACAAAAGTTAGCGGAACGGCCCCGAGTTTTTGGGTAAGTAAAATATGATGACTTAATTGAAAATTTTGTTTCATAAAATGTGAGGAGAATTTATTTTCTTTGAAACCGAGGTTTACATTTTAATGTTGATTTTTTTGATGTTATTCAAGCTAAAATAACAATGTAATTTTGATTTTTTTTGTACTTGTGTGTGTGTGTGTGTGTGTGTGTGTGTGTGTGTATATATATTTGTATGACTTAATTGTAAGTAGGCAACAAAATATGAAGTTGGGCTAGAGCAATCCAAATGTCGGGGCCGGCACTGAGTATATTGGCTGCTTATTTAGAGAACCCAACGCAGCTCTCGTTCTCTCGAAACTCAAAGCAGCTCTCGTTTGTTTTTTACTGCAGTCTCTCCTTTTTCGTTACCCTAGCAGCACACAAAAGAATACTATTTATATTAGGTACACCACGTGCACATCGCTCAATAGCTGGATCGATCGCTTCTGATTGATCGTCGATTGATATACCGATTAATCGGGTTGTATTCTTCTTTCTTCGCGATTGATATGATTACTGCCTTTCTTTATTTTTTTCACTCACTCTCAATTACAAATATTTGACTTCTTCCACTTTAATCTTATACAGACTTGCTACGTTTAGAAAAATTAAAAAGAAATTACAACTCGATAAATAATGGGATACAAGTAAATGCGTGATTTGTCAAATGGAATTGCCAGCCAAAAGGAAGCGCAGTTTTTTGGAGCTAACAATCTCCCCCTTTGGCACTTCCATGACAAAACACACTACCAATAGAAAAAACAGTATCCCTACTTAATCCGCCACGATGTAAACACAGCTAAAAAAAAAACAGGATTAAAATGCAACAAATTCTACTCCCCTTTTTGTCATGGAATGACAAAGGTAGAGCAAGGCATATGAAAACGCAACGAAAATAATGAAATTGAACATGCATGATTAATAGATGATTATCCAAGAACTAATGCTAGTAGCCATATAATAGACAACTAAAATCAATGCAATAACCAACACCACAATATAGGTAATTTAAAGTCTAAAAATAAACTATCCATAAAGCATAAGAGTAAGATTCAAGCTGCCAAAAGCACCCCTGAGATATCCGAAACAAAATTTTACGAAGAAAATTAGATATTTAAGAGTACCATATGTAGGGGGATGAAAACAATTGGTGCTCTGAACAGCACTAAACTGCAACGGCTTCACGTGCCTCTACACCGGAACCCTAATTTTTCGTCGGATCCCTAATCTGCAAAACAGACAAGGGGTGAGTGCACCTTTGCCTCTCGCGGCAAAGGCCCTCCGATGCCTAAGTTAGTATCACGTACTAGTAAACAACCCTAATTATCAGTAGGAAAACAATAAGAGATGGCTAAATATTGCGTACCTTTTACCTCCAGGTTTACCTCGTATTTATAGATTCGCGGATGCTTGCTGCCTAAGCATCCTTGTTGCCATAGGATTCCTACCTCGTATAAGAAACCTAGTATCCTATGGATTCTCGTTCCCTTATCTGTATAATAGCTCAACCTTTATGAGACTCATAATCCTTTTGGGACTCTTTCCCATAATTATCCGAACACCACACTCACGTTGGGTCTCTTGCCTTGATCCTATATATTCGGGATCCTATCCTTTTATGGAATATTACCATTCCGGAGTATTCTTATCACGTGACCTCCTAGGGCAACTTCCTCCACTGTTCAGCTTTCCCCTTGCCGAACAGTCCTCCTGGACCAATGACATCCCATGCAATTGGTCATGTTGTTATATTTGGACAGATGACTTCATATGTCTTTTTGTCCTTACCAGCCGAACAGATTGTCTGGACCAATGACTTCATGTGTCACTGGCCCAACTCGCCGCTCATCGCACTGCCCGACGATGGACTTATTATTTCTGCCACGTGTCCCAAATAAATCATGTGTTCGGCGACCAATCTTTATCTGTTCGGGAATACTTCCCTACAATTGCTCCCCAGCTTTATCCGTTTGCCACTATTCGGGGGCAATGGGTAAAGCTTTTAGAAACAACGATTCTGGACCACACCTGTCAGCCTCGGGCAGCCATTGCATTAATACCCTTTGAGGTGCTTTGGCGGCTTTGTCATTATACCGTCTCGGGGTAATAACTCCACGTGGCATGTTTCGTACGCTCCGTATTAATTTTGAACTGACGTTTCCTCCAAACGTCGTTAGCGTGTTTTCCGCTTTCCGTAACTTTATCTCGTAACGGCGTAGAGAGAGACGTTTCGTCTCCGTTCGTCTTCCTTAAACCTCTAAAAAAGGCTTTTAGTTTCTTATAAGTCAAAAAAAACCCTTTCTCGCCTCCTACTGTTCTGAGCGATTCGAAACGCCATCGCCGCCGTCTGCGTATTTCTTTCTCAACACCAGACACCGCGGTAGTTCATCTCGTAAGCTTCTCCGCCCCCTCCCGTTGTAAGCTCTTTCTGTCTGGCTCATCTGTTCTCAGGGATTTATTCGTATCCCTATTAGATTTCGATTGTTTCATAGCTTTTCCTCTGCATATTCCAATGGCGAATATGGATGATAGTGGCCCAAAACCCAGGAAATTTAGAAAGCTCTGTGAAACCCCGTCGGCCATGGCAGCCTTTAGGAGAGAAAATAACGTCCCTGACAATGTAGGGCTTGAACTTGCCCCATTAGATGCAGATAGAGATGGGGGCACATGGGATAGAATGTGTATTCCCATCGTTGCCATTGTTGAGGGGGGAGTTAGATTTCCCCTCCATCCTTTACTCCGTCAGGTTTTAAACTGGTATCGACTTACACCGATGCAAGTTTCCACTAACTTCTTTAGACTAGTAATGGGGGTAGTAACTTTGAACAGAATATTGGGGACCCAACTGGGGATCTGGGACATCCAGTGGTGGTATAGCATCGTGCTAAACACCGACTATAATACCTTCTATTTCAAAGTTAGGAAAGCAGAGAAGCGTCTCGTGCTAAACTTACCAGACTCTGCTCGCGATCACGAGATCGACTTTCTCTACGTTACTGGAGCATTTGAACCAGTAGGCGAAGACGGCCAAGTGGTGGGCTTCCACTGCCCCCACATATGGGGCTACCCACGTATGCTCCTTTTTCCACTTTCCCTTGTAGCTTTTGTTTAACTTTTCGTTATGGTCTCTGACATTTATTGTGCTTTCTGCCGTGCAGCGGATAACGCAAACAAGCGTCCCAGAGCTGAACCCAGCTACGTCTGAACAGCGGAGATCAACAGGATCTTGAGATACAAAGGGGAACCAGGCGCCCCAACTTTTGGTCGGGGTCGAGACGCCAACGTGCTATTAGGCTACGACCCCGCTTACAAAGGATTCATAGACAGGAGATTGGCTAACCCGAGCACCAACGGCGCCTCAACCTCAACAGCTCCTCAAGCGCAAAGCTCAGGACTACAGGCTGAAGTCACTCTTGCCGGATAGCCGGGTGAAGTCAATATTCCTGAGGGCGTCCCTACAACCTGGGTGGTTCGTAGGAGGTCTAGACGAAGACAGAACAGAACCGAGCAGGTGATTGAGCAACCCGTTCCCCTTGGCACTACGAGTCAGTCGTCTTCTTCAGGCTACTCCCGATCTCCCCCGGATTTAGGTACGATGGCACGAGAGCCTCTCAACCTCAGTTCCCTTCTTTCTATCTCAACAAGGGGACGTTGTGCTGCCAATAGAGTGGCATCCACAGGTGCTCCCCCTCCACCCTCTCGTCGCACTAGAAAGGGGACATCCACGCTGAGACGCGAAAGGGACAGCTCTCTGGAAGCTGAGGACGCTCAGCGGGACAAACGCCCAAGGACTGAAGACCCGTCCTCTTCCGATGTGCCAGTTGACATAGACATCAGCCAACCCTAATCGCCTCCTCTCCAAGTGCTTCCCCAAACGTGGGCTCCTACTCTTATGAGAGGCGATCGCCCCATTCACGTTGGGGACAGTGCCAGTTCTTCCGAGACGGCACTCGCTCTGGCGCAGGCGTTATCTCTGCCTGTGGACATGCAAAAAGAAGCCGCATCGCCAGCTGATAGGCTTGTGTCCACTGGTCTCGTCAGTGGAATTAAGGTAAACAAACTTTCTTTCAAAGCAAAAGGCTTTATTTCGACATTTTCTTAACAAAATGTCTGGTGTTTGCACAGTTTATTCAGAAGATGGTGACTCTGGGGCAAAAGTTCCAGGCCTCTGAGGCCGAGAGAATCAAGCTGCTGAGTGATAACACAAAGCTGCTCCAAACAGTCACTAGGCTTGAGAGAGAGAGAGACAATGCCAAAGCAGACTATGCTGAGGCTAAAGGCAACTTAGAGACTGCTGAGGACAACCTCAAGCAAGCTTTGGCTGAGATTGACAACACCAAGAAAGCAGCCTTCGATGCTGGATATGAGAAGGGTTTCGATGCTACTACTGCCAGCTACGTCGAACAGATGCCGGGCATTCAAGATCAAATCTGGGCCGCGAGCTGGGAGGCCTGTTTGACCAAGGTAGGTGTTCCAGACGACTCTCCATTGTGGGTTGAGAATGATCTCCCCAGTAGCCGTGCAGCAGCAGCCGAAGAGCAGGATGATGCCCCTGCCGATGATGTGGACCAGCAAATTGATGAGTTTGCTGAAGCAGATGAAGAAATTCCGGTAGAGCCACAGGGGCCAGGGACCGAACAGGTATCGATCCAGGAAGCTGTTGATGAACCTGCCGTTGAGGAGGGAAGCAATGTCGCTGGGGGTGTTACGGCAGATGTATTCCCTGAGATCCAAAACCTGGATTGAAGTATCTGTTAGGTGTAATTAATCCCCCCGAACAACAATGCAGGTCCTGTGTGACCGTAGTCTTTTCCAGCCCTGCGAGGCACCTGACTTTGATATCTCTTCTTTCTTTTTTGTTTGTGTTGAAACAAGCATTTGGCCCTTCATGGCGTGACTCTGGATATCATGTGGGTATCTCGTACTTCTGTTTTGAAACACCTCGTGCTTTTAATATCGTAATCTTTTTTCGTTTGTAGCTTTATGCAAGTGTTTCGTACTTGGGTTTCTCTTAAATATGTTCGAACTTAAAATTGTTTATCTATTGTTTTGACATATTTCGTCATAACAGAACCAAGCCTTTCGTACTTGGTTTCTTGCATGTTCACATATGCAAGCCTCAGATGTTACTAAGTATATTCGTACTTGAGGTATCTCATACCCAACTATAAGCTTTTCGAACTTAAAGTATCTCATACTGTTTAGCACAATCACGTACTCAAATGTTTGTATCCGTAGCCGAACAGCCGCGTGTGTTCTATATGCATCTCAAGTATTTTCATACTTGGGGTAAGTTTCTCGTACTTTAGCGTTTGTTCGTGCGCGGTTCTTAAGCTATCAAGCATAGATATATTTGTATATGGCATTCGTGCCAATCCCATGCTCCCCAATATGAATAAAGAAAAGAAAATCAGTATTCATATTAAAAAAAAAAAACCAAATATTCCAAAAAGCTGAATATACTGTGAGGAAGAGAATGTCCTTATTCATAGACTGAACTTAAGGGGGCGTTATTCGTTCCCCTTACAACTAAAACAGAGTAAGAAACACAAAGGAATTTTATTCGTAATTCCCACACAGTCACGTAGAGCAATAAAACTAAATTTTTCTAAACAAAGAATTTTCTCAGATTATGAACATTTCATGGCCTCGGAATTGGGATGTCGTTCAGATCAACCAATCTGTAGGCCCCAATGCCCACAATCTCTGTTACCCGATATGGGCCTTCCTAGTTGGCCCCTAGCTTGCCTTCGTTGGCTACTTTGGTGTTCCCAAGCACTTTTCGTAGTACAAGGTCCCCAACACCAAATTCTCGAGGGTGAACATGCCTATTGTAGCTCTTCATCAGTTGCTCCTGATAAGAGGCCAAATGGACTAGGGCCCTTTCTCTCCTCTCCTCTCCTCGGCGAGATCAAGCTCAATTTCAAGGGCTCTGTCATTGCCCCCACTTTCAACCAACACAGTCCTGTTGGTTGGAAGTCCCACTTCCAGAGGTATAACTGCCTCTGTACCGTATGCCAATGAATAGGGGGTCTCTCCCGTAGACCTCCTCGGTGTTGTCCTATGTGCCCATAAAACAAGGGGCAATTCATCGGGCCATTTTCCTTTGGCTTTATCCAACCTCTTCTTGATCCCCTCAAGAATGGTTTTGTTAGATGCTTCTGCCTGTTCATTACTTTGAGGGTATGTTGGAGTTGAATAGTAGTTTCGAATTCCATATTGGGCACAAAACGCCTTGAATTTCTTTTGAAATTGGGACCCGTTATCTGTGATCAAAGAATAGGGAACCCCAAATCGAGTAATAATACTCTTCCACACGAACCTCTCGACCATGGGTTCGGTGATTTTGGCCAGTGGTTCAGCCTCAATCCACTTGGTGAAGTAATCCGTTGCAACTAAAAGGAATTTTCGATTCCCAGTTACTTTGTGCAATGGACCCACGATGTCTATTCCCCATTGAGCAAACGGCCAAGGACTTATCAAAGGCACCAGATCCTCCGCTGGTGTTCGAATCATTGGTGAGAATTTCTGACACTTCTCACAAATCTTAACATACATCTTTGCATCCTCCTGCATATGTGGCCACCAGTAGCCTTGAGTAATTGCTCGGTGGGCTATGGATCTGCCCCCAGCATGACTTCCACATGTTCCTTCATGTATTTCGTAAAGAAATTTCTACACCATCTCGGGGTGTACGCATAGCAAATATGGGCATGTGAAGGACTTTCTATAAAGCTTTCCTTCTGGGGACAGCCAAAACCTTGCGGACTTGGTTTTGACCTTATGTGCCTCCTTCTTGTCAATGGGGAGTATTTCATCTCATAAAAACTCCACGATTAGGTCCATCCAGCTTGGACCTTGGTTCACTTCCAAAACTAACTCCACGCCTCTCCCAATGCTCGGCTCATTTAGATATTCAACTGCAACTCTTCGCTTGAGTTCGGTTGGGACCGCTGCAGCCAGCCATGCCAGTGAATCGGCATGTGCATTCTGTCCGGAACTTATCTATTCAATGTGGACCCTCTCAAAAGTATCAAGCAAATCTTTGGCAGCTTCCACATATGCCGCCATTTTCTCATTCCAGGCCTGATATTCGCCGGACAGCTGATTCACCACAAGTTGTGAATCACAATGCACCCTCACTCTTTTTGCCTTCAGAGTCTTCGCACTTCTCAATCTAGCTAGGAGTGTCTCGTACTCCGCCACGTTATTTGATGCGCTGAATCCCAGCCGAACAGACAGTTCTATCATAATTCCTCCAGGAGGAAAAAGAACAACTCCAATTCCCGAACCAGTATTATAAGCTGATCCGTCAACGAATAAATTCCATTCTGTATCATCCTGTTCGGCTGAAACCTTGTCCTTCGTGGACAATGTTCTGCTCTCCTGTCCCTTCTTCGTAGGAAGCAAGGGAGCTACCGTGGGGGAAAACTCTGCCACAAAATCAGCCAGCACTTGGCCTTTGATTGCTGTTCGTGGTTGATAATTGATATCGTATTGACTCAACTCGACGGACCACGTCGAGATTCTTTTTGAAAAATCTGCCTTTCGTAGCAGGGACTTCAGTGGAAATTCAGTATACACCACAACCTTATGACTCTGGAAATAGTGTGGCAGCTTTCTCGTCGCTGTCCTAAGCGCAAGGACAAGTTTCTCTAGGGGCAGATATCTCGTCTCTGCATCTAGCAATGTCTTGCTAACATAATATACTGGGATTTGCTCAATTCCCAAATCCCTTAACAGGACTGCACTCACAGCATGCTCAGAAACAGCTAAGTACAAAATCAAGGACTCACCTGGTTGTGGGGTTGACAGAAGTGGTGGCTCGGCCAGATACTTCTTTAGGTCCTGAAAAGCTTGCTCACATTCTGCTCCCCATTCAAATCCTTCACTTTTTTTCAACAACTGAAAGAAGGGCCTACACTTGTCACTTGATCTGCTGATAAATCTATTGAGTGCTGCAGCCATGCCAGTTAGTCTCTGGACCTCCTTCGTGGTTTTGGGACTTTGCAGCCTCTGCAAGGCCGCAATCTGATCTGGGTTAGCTTCAATTCCCCTCATAGTGACCAAGTGCCCTAGGAATTTGCCAGAACCGACCCCAAACGCACATTTCGAGGCGTTGAGTTTCAATTTGTACTTCCTCAGGATCTCAAAGACTTCTCTCAAATCTGTAATATGCCCTCGCTTGTCTCGGCTTTTCACCACCATATCGTCTATGTAAACCTCCATAGTTTTCCCGAGCAGCTTCCTGAACATGATAGTCGCATGCCTTTGGTATGTGGCCTCTGCATTCCTTAGCCCAAACGGCATGACATTATAGCAGTACAAACCCCGTGGGGTGATGAAAGATGTCTTCTCCTGATCGGGCCCAAACATAGCAATTTGATGGTATCCTCGATACGCATCAAGAAAACTCATTCGCTCGTAGTCAGCTGTTGCGTCGACCAACTGGTCTATCCTTAGGAGGGGAAAACTATCCTTAGGGCAGGCCTTGTTCAAGTCTGTGAAGTCCACACAGACACGCCACTTCCCATTCTTCTTCTTTACGACCACGGTGTTGGACAGCCACTCAGGGTAGTGAACCTCGCGTATTGCTTTTGCCTCAAACAATCGATTAACCTCTTCAACAACAGCATCCACGTGCTGTACGGCCGCCCTACGTTTCCTCTGAATAACTGGCTTATGCTGAGGGTCAACATTTAGATGGTGACAGATTATGTCAGCATCTACACCAGGCATCTCTTCTGATACCCATGCAAACACATCGACATACTCCTTTAGAAACTGTATTGACTCGGTCTTTTCCTCTACTGGTAGCGATTCCCCAATCAAAAAATATCTTTCAGGATCAGCCTCGTTGATCTGAATTTTTTCCAAGCCTTCGATTACCTTATCGGCCGGGCATCTTCCGACATCCTCGATAGTCGGTTGATCTGGCACTTCCAGTGTATGAACATGGTGGGCCTTCGGGGCCTTCTTAATGATGGAAATCAAACATTGTTGGGCCGCTTTCTGGTTGCCCCTGATCGCTTCGATCCCATTGGATCCTGGGAATTTCACCATCTGGTGGTAAGTCGAGGAGACTGCCTTCATTTTGTGTAACCAGATTCTTCCTATAATCGCGTTATAAGAAGAAGGGACGTCTACGACCAGAAAGTCCGTCCTCAAAACAACTGATCCTGCTCGAACAGGCAGCGTTACCTTTCCAAGGGGCCAAACTGCCCCTGCACCAAACCCAATTAATGGCGTTGTAGACTGTTCCAAATCTGTCTGGGCCAGACCCAGCTTTTTGAATGCGTCATAGTACATCACTTCTGTACAACTTCCTGAATCCACTAGGATCCTTTCAATGTCATATTCCCCAACTCGTAGGGTTATGACCAGAGCATCGTTATGAGGTATCTGGACCTCTCCCAAATCGTCGTCTGTAAAGGCTATGCTCTCATTGCATGCGTCACTCTCTCGCCCTCTTTTATTACCCAACCGCATTACATGCTGATCGTGCTTAAACTGTCTCTGCAACAACCTAACCTCATTTCTCGTATAAGGTGCGGCCAGTCCATGTATCATATGGATTACCCCTTTGGGATTTTGCTCGTAATCCAGTTCCATGGCCTTCCCTTTTTCCTTGGGATCCTCCTGGATAAATTCCTTGAGATAGCCCCGAGAGACCAAATCATCGAGGTGTTTCTTGTACATCTCGCAATCTTCAGTCATGTGGCCCCAATCCTTGTGGTAGCTGCAGTGCTGATTCCTAGCACGTTTAGCGTCTTTATCTTCGCCAAGACTCGGGGGCCATTTGAAGTACGGCTGATTCTTTATTCGATAAAGAATCCTGTAGATTGGCTCCTTCCAGCAGTAGTGATAGAAAAGAAGGACTTGGGATCAGGGGCTTGCTTTTCCTTGTACGGATCCTTCTTAGACTGCCCGTACTCCTTCCGTTCCTTGTACGTTTTGGGCTCGGGTTTATCCACCTTCTTGGCAGGCGTTTTAGGCTGTTCGGCAGCAATCCTGCCGTCCTCGCGGAGTATTTCATCCTCCATTCTGGCGTGCTGCTCTATTCGCTCCATCAGTTTGGCCAACGTAGCCACCGGATGTTTATTCAGTGAGCGGCGCAGTTCTCCCCGAACAGGCAAACCAGTTTTGAAGGTTGCTATGGCATATTCCTCACTGCAACTTTCAATCTCGTTGAAAATTTCCCAGTACTTCTTTGCGTAATCTCTGATCGGCTCACTTTCCGCCTGTTTCATGGTGGATAGACTCTCAAAAGTCTTTGGGGCCTTTCTGCTTGTCAAGAACCGAGCAGTGAATTCTTCGGCCAACTGCCTCCATCCCCTTATGGATCGTGGTGCCAGTTTATGAAACCAACTCAAGGCCACCTTGCCAAGACTCAACGGGAACATTTTGCACAGAATAGCATCATCACCATCGTGCATGAACATGGCCTGCTGGTAATGCTGTATGTGAGCCACGGGGTCCGTGTTTGTCTCGTAAAGCATGAACGCTCCGTGCTTCACTCTGCTCGGCAACCTTGCCTTCTGCAGCCTCCTTCCAAACGGGGAGGCTGCGATGTTACTTAGGGCTTTACGTGCCGCTTCTCGTGCGGACACTGTCCCTTCCTCCTTTTCGATCGTCTTGTGAGCCATGGCTTTGGCCCAATCGGCATTAGGTCTCTCATACCTATCACGGTAATGCTTCTTCGTCTTTCCCTCAGATGAGGAACTTCGTTCTCTGCTCCTTCTTCTTCTTGAAGAAGCCCTTCGCCTTTCTAGTGTGCGGTCTTTACTTCTACTTCTCCTCCTTCGTGGGGAAGCTTCACACCGTCTCGTGGTTGGACTATTGCTCCTGCTCATTCTTCCTCGTGAATGAGGCTCTTTATGGACTAGCAGAGCCCTCCTATCTTCTCCAGAATTCCTTCGTGAAAGTCCGGAGTCTTCCGGGTGATCTCGTACCCGCTGTAACTCTCGTATCTCGTACTCTCGTCTTTTAATCAAACGAGCGTACTCCTCAATCTCTTTTCTCTTTCTGTCGAGGATATCCTCGCTGTTATGGACACTCTTTGAACGGTCCACTGATGCCTCTCTTCGGTAGGACTTGCTCCTTCTCGTGGAGCCAGTAGTTGCTTTGTCCTCTCTTCCAGTGGGCTTTTTCGGAGCACCTGGTGGAGATTTATCCCCTCCACCACTGAACTGGTTCTTCGGATTGAACGGCGTGGTTGGATCTTCTTCCATCATGGTTATCTTTTTCACGAAACTCGTTCGATTCCCACAGACGGCGCCAATTGTAGGGGGATGAAAACAATTGGTGCTCTGAACAGCACCAAACTGCAACGGCTTCACGTGCCTCTACACCGGAACCCTAATTTTTCGTCGGATCCCTAATCTGTAAAACAGACAAGGGGTGAGTGCACCTTTGCCTCTCGCGGCAAAGGCCCTCCGATGCCTAAGTTAGTATCACGTACTAGTAAACAACCCTAATTATCAGTAGGAAAACAATAAGAGATGGCTAAATATTGCGTACCTTTTACCTCCAGGTTTACCTTGTATTTATAGATTCGCGGATGCTTGCTGCCCAAGCATCCTTGTTGCCCTAGGATTCCTACCTCGTATAGGAAACCTAGTATCCTATGGATTCTCGTTCCCTTATCTGTATAATAGCTCAACCTTTATGGGACTCATAATCCTTTTGGGACTCTTTTCCATAATTATCCGAACACCACACTCACGTTGGGTCTCTTGCCTTGATCCTATATACTCGGGATCCTATCCTTTTATGGAATATTACCATTCAGAAGTATTCTTATCACGTGACCTCCTAGGGCAACTTCCTCCACTGTTCGGCTTTCCCCTTGCCGAACAGTCCTCCTGGACCAATGACATCCCATGCAATTGGTCATGTTGTTATATCTGGACAGATGACTTCATATGTCTTTTTGTCCTTACCAGCCGAACAGACTGTCTGGACCAATGACTTCACGTGTCACTGGCCCAACTCGCCGCTCATTGCACTGCCCGACGATGGACTTATCATTTCTGCCACGTGTCCCAAATACATCACGTATTTGGCGACCAATCTTTATCTGTTCGGGAATACCTCCCTACACCATAGGCCTCACATCCTCCCAAATTACAATCAATAATAACCATCAACACACACAGAAGCACATAAAAACATGAGTGAACGGTATGAAGGCTCATCAAAGAGACATTGAGAGGACGAATATAACACAAAAACATGGCCGATTGTCAAAGTGTGTATGTGAATCACGAAAATCATATCAAGCTCAATTCAACAAAGAAGGTCGGTTCTCATGTACACTTGGAGCTTCAAGACGACTCCCCCTCAAGAAGTCAAACCGAGCTAGGTCCTCAGTGTGGTTCAATAAAAAACTACAAACTCCCCCTCAGAAGCACATTCCTCTTTCATTTTTATGATAATTTTTCTCTCTTTTATTTTTTTTTCTTTTTCTCTTTGTATAATCAACCAAATGAAATTTTTTCTTACCCACTTCCGTTTGACGCGAACGCTCAGAGGGAGATTACCTCACCCCAATTGCCCGGTTACTAAGCAAGTGGTCCAACAAGTATACCTTCACGAGGTCTATCCACATTTTTACGCGAACGCTTAGAGGGAGAATACCTCACTCCAATTGCCCGGTTACTCAATGAACGCCCGGATAGGTAGAGAATACACTAATACCAGATGGATGCTTTTAGGAGAGAGGAGCAAAGAAAATAATAGCTTCACAAAGGGAGTGGTAGCCATAGGTCAATCTCAAAGGGGGATGAACACGAGAACATAGCCACGTACATGAGACTAACCGCGTGTGAAAAGGAGCAATCTAGCATTTTCGTGAGATGGTGGAAAACACACGTCCATGTAGTATGCAACACTCATCATCTAAATGCATCTAAGATAGAGAAAACACATCGGATGCTCATGCCTTATCCAGAATATCTATGCTCATGGAAAATTAATGAAAACAATTTGATAGAGAATGTAGCGCGCGCCCCACCCCCCAACAAAAAAAAAAAATTTTTTTTTAAATTTTTTTGCAATAAATGCTCTTTTGGATTTTCGTTAATAGAAAAGTGAATGGAATAGATTCAAGCAAAGAAAATCATAATAGAAGCGCATGCAATATCGAAGATGCACATATGCACGAATCTCATAACATTCAACTAAGGCCTCAAGACACACACAGTGCAAAGGAAAAAAAACTTTTGAAGGATTTTAAAATTTTTGATTTTTTTTTCATATGAACATACAAAATGAATGACAAGGGAAAAAAAATATAGGATACTAAACAAGAAAAGTAGGAAGGCTAAAGAAACTACTCAATCCATAGTACTAGGTACAAGATAAGCATATAAAGATCAACCTAGACTATGCCCATGAGCCCAAGCCTTAAAAGGCAAGGTCAACTCCTCCAAATGATCCTTTGTCGTCTAGGCACATAAAAGAATACTATTTATATTAGGTAGACCACGTGCACACATCGCTCAATAGCCGGATCGATCGCTTCTGATTGATCGCCGATTGATATACCGATTGATCGGGTCGTATTCTTCTTTCTTTGCGATTGATATGATTACTGCCTTTCTTTTTTTTTCTCACTCACTCTCAATTACAAATATTTGACTCCTTCCACTTTAATCCTATACAGATTTGCTACGTTTAAAAAAACTAAAAAGAAATTATAACTCGATAAATAAAGGGATACAAGTAAATGTGTGATTTGTCAAATGGAATTGCCAACCAAAAGGAATTTTTTGGAGCTAACACAGACCAAATACCACGGTCCAACAAGATGCTTCCATCACGGTCCTAAAATCCGCTTCCCATTCCGTCTAAAGAACCACCAGCCATGACCCACCTCACTGCGGCTATCCTGGGTTCAATCTCTCTTGCTCTCCAAACACCTCCGCCACTCTCCTCGACCTCCCCTATTCCATCCAAGTTCTAGTCACCAATATCGATTACAAATCCCAATTGATTCACATCAAAGACCCGAACAACTGCTTCCCACAACAGCTTCAAAACCTCAGTTTGTCCACCACTCCCTTTCAATTTGTTGGTTATCAGTACAATTTGAGTCTATTCAGTTGCCCCATCTTCAACGGATCCGGATTTCTCGTATCTGATGATCCCTTGCCTCGGTGGCCATGGTAGTGAAGTTCATTGTTGGGAAAATTATATGATTAGGAAAATTCTGTTAGAAATTAAATGCCTAAACAATAACAATAATCAACCAAGTAAGGCAAATAGATATTATTAAAGAAAAGATAAGAATAGCCTGTGGGGTAGTCGAGGCACATGATGGCGCCCTCCTAAGGAATGATACACTCCTTTCTGCATAGGGTTGGATGACGTTTTTTCCCCAAGATACAACGACCTTCAAGTTCTCTTCGGTGCAGCGAATTGAACTCACGAACTATGTAGTTTTCCGACGCTCAAAATCCAAATATAATACCGAAACAAATATGTACTATATATGAACCGAATATGATCAGTCACCGTGTATGTTTTCTAAAGCAGGGGAGAGAATGAGGTGTAGATAGAGCTTTTTTTCTTCTCTACAGCCGAAACAATGAACACTGTTTTATACTCCCTCCATCCCTTATTTAAAGTCCAGTATTCCATTTTGGGCTGTCCCTTAATAAGTGTCAATTTTGTAAAGTTAGGAGGGTAAAAGTTGGTGTATTGTCTATTTTGTCCCTAAAAGTATATTTTATTTAAAAAGTTAGTAAGTAAAAGTGTAATAATGATAGGTAAGTAGGGAAAGTGGAGGAAAAAATTGATGTGAAAGGTGTAATGATGATGTCTTTTTAATAAGTTGGAGTTACGAAATAAGACACTTAAAAAAGGACGGAGGAAGTAGTAAACAATAGTTTGTTTGGCAAGTGGAAAGTGGCAGATTTTTAGGATAAGAATTAGGAGATTATCAAGCATATGGTTTTACTGCCCGTTAGTATGCAACACATGCGACTAATAAAATAAGGAGACCACTTCAAAGGTATTTACACTCCTTTATCTCTAACAGCATATATTACCTCTTTTATAAATAAATCCACGAAATTAATATTAACATTAAAGTAAAGGGAATTGATTTTGGCACTTCAGTTTTAGTCATCGGAACTTTACTTTGTGTCTTGATCATGTGAGAAAACAAAACTAAAAGTGGATTGCCATTGGCTAATAGTGGAGTGCCAAAATCACATTCCTAAAGTAAAATATCAAATTAAACCAACAGTTCATGTCGGGTTCAATACGAGTATGCAGTATGCACCCTCCGAGCTCATATCGTGCAGAAAGATGTTTAATGTTCCGTCGGTTCCTGATGCGGCATTTGATCAAACAGCTGAGCTGCAGTTGAAATGGCTCCAACCGGTTTGTGGGAAATGCGAGGCTAAAGGAAAGTTTTGTAGGTTGAAGAGTAACAGCACGAGCGATGAAATTGAATGCTCTGGCGACCTCAATCCACTTACAAATGGTAACCCCCTTTCTCTTCTTTCCCTTTTGTTTCCATGCTCAAGTCAGAGAAAAAGTCTCAAAAGGAAATTTGAATTCCCACAATCGATCTTGAAAACTTAATGAGAAAACGTAATTCAAGGTTTGTGAAGTTATAATTGCCCCAATTCGTTCTTCAAACCTTACAATTTGAGATCGGTAGTTACTAGGTACATTTTGGCCGAGAATTGCGTGTACTCGGAAGGTCCATTTGTTTCCAAATATCCGGTGTTTGTTTAAAGTATTCCCGACGTGATTTAAACATGTGGCAGATATATAATTTCACAACGTAGGGATATACTACAATGGACTTCCATAGGAGGTGTGGTATAGATTATTAATCCAACTACTAATAATTCGGTAGATATATAATTTCACGTGGGGATATACTACAATGGACTACCATGGGAGGTGTGGTATAGATTATTAATCCAACTATTACTAATTTGGTAGATATATAATTTCACAACGTGGGGATATACTAATACTACAATGGACTACCATGGGAGGTGGGTTTTAGTACATCCTTCACCATCAGTGGTGGTTCTATAAAAATTTTAATGGCATTTATTGAAAAACCCTAATTTTATCGAATTTATAAGGAAAACTAACATAAAATTCTCCGATTAAAATTAGTAAACTAATTATCTAATATTAATTGTTTGTGGTGAAACCAATTAAATATATCGTTTTCACTTTGCGGTGAAATCAATTGAATCAGCATGGAAAATAATGACAATTATCTCCACGGTTGAGATTGAGATGACTGTCCAAGTTTTACATTTTAATGTTGGGAGTTCAATTTATAGTTTGAGATAATACAATATGTATACAAGGGTCACTAAATACTCCTGAGAAGTTGTGGCGCCACAATGCCGTTAAACAAACAGGCCCAAATAGAGTCGGGCTGAAGTTTTGAACACCATTTTCAATACACAAAGGAAAAATATAACGAGTATTCCCTATCTTTCACATGTGACATGGTGATTATATATAGGCGTGACTTTAGGCTCATTTCTGCTTCTGGTGATCCTTATTGCACTATACTTTTCTTAATCGAAGCATAACAGTAAGCATTAAAGCATCATCCAAACTCCTTGGTCTTGAGAAGCAAAAGGCTAAAACCATATGTAGTTATGGTTCCATAATGTCTGCCGCAATAGCATCCATGGGAGAATGGCAGTGGAAGATTCCATCCCCACAGTGTAATCAACAGATTATGCATCCAGGAGCAACCCGAAAGGCAAAGATCAACAAACAGTCCAACAAGAATTGCAACGTTCAGTCCATCAATAAGTAGGCAGCATTCCAGAAACAACAGAACTGCAACTACAGACCATCAAGAAATAGCACTCCACAATGCATCAAATAGACAGAAAGCAGCGGTCCAAAATGACAGCAGAACTGCTCCCATATGCAACAGAATTGCTGCACAGATATAAGGAAGTATCCACGATTTGATTCCAGCATAGCACCCAAGCAGCTTCACTAGAGTAGGCAGTCACCAACAAACCACCAAGCATAGATGTGATGAGACGAATTTCAACACCCAAAACCAGATTCAAGATAAAGGCAACTACCCCCAGAACAAAACTACCACCCCCAAACCAAAAGGACTCAAAACAGGACCCAAACCCCCCACCCCACAACCCCCCGAGGTGGGGGGCTGCTGTCCCCAACAGCAGAGTGCGGTTGTGCCCAAATTTTGGGCTCAATTCTGTCTCGCTCCGATGATCGGAAGCGTTCACTTCATAAAACTCGCCGAGTAGAACAACTATGTAAGAAATTAGCTTAATTGGATATTATTAAGTGCCTGATTGGAACCTTTTATCTTGAAAAGAATGGATCCGAAACACTAGATCAAATCCATTGTAACTCATAGACCGAGAGTTAAATAGGTTCCGATCAGATACTTAATGATATTCAATTAAGCTGATTTTTTACATAGTTGTTCTACTTGACGAGCTCTACGAAGTGAACGCTTCCGATTATCGGAGCGAGACCGAAATGGGCCCAAAATTTGGGCACAACCGCACGCCCCGCCTCCCCCCCAGGACATCGGATAAACCCCACAACCCCCCAGGACACAGGATAAACCCCACAAACAAAGCAACCGCCAACCAGAACAGGACACCCCACCCACATATTTCTGTTTGAGAAATTAATTTTTCTCATTACGCGTTTCTCAATACTCCCTCCGTCCCTTTTTAATTGTCCTGCTTCGTAATTCCAACTTATTAAAAAGACATCATCATTATACCTTTCACATCAACTTTTTCCTCCACTTTCCCTACTTACCCATCATCATTACACACTTTTACTCACTAACTTTTCAAATGGAATATACTTTTAGGGACAAAATAGACAATGCACCAACTTTTACCCACTAACTTTATAAAATGGATACTTATTAAGGGACAGCCCAAAATGGAATACGGAACTCTAAAAAATGGACGGAGGGAGTAACTTTTTCTATCGATTTCTCCACTTATTATAGCTCTGTTTGTTCTATCAATTTCTCCACTTATTATTACTCATTACGGTTCTGTTTGTTTTCGAACTAAAATATTTTTTTAGAAAACAAATTTCAAACTTTTATTTTTCGGTGTTTGGTTGGCGCTTGAAAATATTTTCAGAAATCAACAAAATTATGTAGAGAGGGGGGGGGTTGTGGTTAAACAGTGGAGGGAGAGAGAGATTTTAAAATATTGGAATTAAACGTGGATAAGGACTGATGATCGAAAAAACTAAGCAGTGAGAATTATAGTAGAAGGCAACATGTTCATTTCGGAAAATAACTTATGTAAGATTTAAGGGTAAGTTATTTTCATCTAATTGATTGAAAATGTATTACATGTAAAATATTTTTCTAATTTCTTACACATCCAAATACTGAAAAATAGGTAAAACATTTTACCAAAAATTATTTTACGCTTTAACAAACGGAGCCTACATCAAAAATATTTTCCAGGTGCTATTTTGAGATTCAATTTTAAATGACGATGTGACAATTGTTAAGGAAAGGTGCAAGAGTTAGTTTTTCAGAAACAAAATGTTAGATTAGAAAACACAAAATAGAACTTTAGTAATTCTCATTCAGGTTCTATTTTCAAAGAGTGCAATGTAATTAACAACATTATTTAAGAAAAATTGCAAGAGGTAATTTTCCTGTAGTATATGCGTCCATTCAAGTTTTGGTTCAATGTATTATCTATGTGCAAATTAATATAATTTTTCGTCCCATGAGACTGTTGATTCCTAAAAACATGACCATCAACATGGGCCTCTTTTACTCTTGACTTACACATGTGGAGCTCAGTAAGTCAAGAGTCAACATCAGTACTTTGAACATTGATTGCTGAATTTTCCACAAGAAAAGGATAAGAATACTGATTAATTGCTGAGAAGAAAGGAGCCAGCTGAATTTTCCACAAGAAAAGAACAGAACACTGATTGCAAAGAATAAATGAAGCCACACAAACGCTCATCTAAAACCTTTCTTGAACGAATTTATTTCTATAGCAAAATTAAAACTGGAAGTCTTTACTCTTGGATTTAGAGAGAGAGAGGGAGAGAGAGAGACAGAGAGAGATTTTATAGGAGTAGGAAAATGTCCATATACTACTACTGTATTCTCTTCTTTATCCTACGCCTTTCCACAGCCCA
>BPLS01026947.1:0-10581 GCA_019656275.1 Rhododendron kiyosumense
CTTCTCTGCCGAGCCCGGATATTCGCCCTCCCTACCCAGTTGCTGTCTTGTCCTCGCCTTACCCGGAGGGATATACCCCTCCCAAGTTCGTTAAGTTCGACGGCAAGGAGGGTAGTGCCCAGGAACATGTCGTCCGTTTCATCGAATCCCTCGGAGCTCACGCATCGGATTCCAACCTACGCCTTCGTGAGTTCTCCAAATCCCTCACGTCCAGAGCTTACACATGGTATGTCAACTTGGAGCCCTATTCAATAGCAACTTGGGAGGAGATGGTCAACAATTTTTATGCCAAATTCTTCCAAGTCCGCGAAAAGGTGACGGTAATAAGCCTGACCAAAGAAATACAGACAACTGGGGAAGACGTCGTCGATTACATCAAACGCTTTCAAGACCGCGCAGTGGACTGTACTGAGTCAGTCAAAGAGGCGCAGCTCGTTGAAATTTGCATTGGAGGCATGATGGATGAGTTCAAGATGCTCCTGGTAAACTTGAAATTGGGTACTTTCTCTGCCCTATTGGAATCCGCGTACAACATCCGCCATGTGGTAAAACCACTAAAAAGGGATAGTTGGAAGAATAAGTCCGCGGTCGCCGCGGTGGCTGTCGCGGAGGTGCCGCGGGGACAACAGGCCATGGGGGGAAGGAAACGCAGGGAACGCGAGCCAGGGCCCGCGCCGGACTATCCGTGCAGTATGGACGAAGTCCGCGCCTTGGTGAGCGCATGGATAGCGGATGGTGAATTGGAGCTTCCCCCAGTGGAGTATGAGCCAACAAGAGAAGACCGAGAAAGCCCGCGATACTGCATGTATCACAGGCACACCAGACACCCCACCAGTGATTGTTGGTCCCTTAAACGACTGTTCAAACGCAAGCAAAATGCCAACGAGCTTCGAATAGGGCGTCGCGACATCCGCGTCGAGCCCTATCCGGCTCACGGCGACAATGATGGCGCAGTCAATATGGCAGAATGTTATCCGTTCATGTACGAGGACGAATGGGATCCAGTTTATCTTTCTTACTCTGATGAGGAAGCGGATGGATCCGCTTATATGGTGTACTGTCATGAGATTGTGGAAGAAAACGAGGACATAGCAGCCCCCTCGGTCGCACCGGACCCTAACGATTCGGCAAGAACCCTGCAGAATAGCATGAAGTTCCGCACGTTCTTTGACGGGTTTGGCTTCACCCCCGCGGCCAGGCTAGAGATAACCAAGGCTATCATCAGCATCGCGGAGGTCCATCAAGAGTCATGTATGTCTGTGGAGGGATCCTTGCCACGGACTATTCGTGATGAATCCAATTCGGTAACTTTCTCCGACGCTGACAGGGTGACGCCCCATCCTCACAACCGCCCCCTGTACGTGACCTCCCGCGTCAATGGGATCGGGTTGAAAAGAACGTTCCTTGATGGCGGGGCCTCCATTAATCTCATGCCTATTCCGACATTTCGTCGACTGGGGATCCAGGATAACCGAATAGTAAACTCTCCAATCACTATCACGGGTTTTGGGGGTGACAAAAGACGATCCTTGGGGTATATTGTGGTCAATTTGGAAGTAGGACCAATCCGCTCTGCCACAAAATTCCACCTGATTGATGCAGACCCCAACTATCACATCATCCTTGGACGCAGCTGGATGCACAAGTACGCGGTTGTACCGTCTAGCTACCATCAGTGTCTCAAAGGCATTTGGGCGGGAAAGAAGGTTACCATCCGCGCTTCGGAAAGCCCGTTCGATACCCACGAAGCCCATCTTTCGGACGCGGTGTACTTTTCGGGATTGGGCGACACACCGCAAGCCATAACAGCACGACCCCGCGGTGTCTTAATTCCGCGGTGGGAGGACATCCGCGATACTAAGCGAGAGGGCGCCCGCGGGAGCCCACCAAAGCTTGAGCCGACAGCTCCCAGAAAAATTATCAAGACGAAGGAGGGCGGGAAAACCGTTTATCACTTATGACGGTGCCCCGGGGCAGCGGTTGATAAACAGGCCGCTGACCCCGGCGGAACACGCGACACCGCGGAACAAGAAGAAATCGTCCACAAGCCAGAGCCTGCCCCCGAGTGTATGCAGGACAGACCCAAACCACAATTAGAAGAAATGGAAGAAGTTGACCTCAGCGACGGAGTGGGAAGAAAGAGACCAGTATTCATAAGTAAGAAATTGAGTGCGGATTTCCGCGCAAAGTTAATTCAATTGCTGCGCGACAATGCCGACGTCTTCGCATGGTATTACGAGGAAATGCCAGGATTGGACCCTCAGCTCGTGGCTCACCACCTAGATACCTTCCCGAATTCCAAAGCTGTGAAGCAATCTCAGCGGAAATACCACCCCGACTTGGAAAGACAAATTCAAGAAGAAGTAGAGAAGTTACGGAAGGCAGGTTTTATCCGTCCAATCCAATACCCCGAATGGCTTGCGAATATCGTCCCTGTCAAGAAGAAGAACGGGCAAATCCGCGTCTGCGTGGACTTTCGTGATCTAAACAAGGCATGTCCAAAAGATGAGTTCCCACTGCCTCACATTGATACACTTGTCGATGCAACCTCGGGCCATCAAATGTTCTCGTTTATGGATGGCTTCAGCGGATATAATCAAATCAGAATGGCCCCTGAGGACGCGGAAAAGACAGCCTTCCGAACCCCACTTGGTAACTTCCACTACGTTGTCATGCCCTTTGGCCTTAAAAATGCGGGGGCAACCTATCAGCGCGTCATGACCGCGATCTTTCACGACTTAATGCACAAAATCGTAGAAGACTACGTAGATGATTTAGTCGTCAAGTCCAAAGAGCAAGCGGATCACCTCGCGGATTTAGCCACAGTGTTCGCCCGGTGTAGGAAGTACAACCTCAAAATGAATCCCCTCAAGTGCGCGTTTGGCGTGACCGCGGGAAAATTCTTGGGTTTCTTGGTACACAGACAGGGAATTGATGCAGATGAAACCAAGATCAAGTCCATCGCGGAAATGCCCGCGCCACATTCCCAGAAGGCACTTAAGCGCTTCCTAGGAAAGGTATCTTACCTACGACGCTTCATCCCCGCGTTGGCAGAAATTGCGGCCCCCTTCGCGGACTTGCTAAAGGGTTGCGCGCAATTCGAATGGAAAGAGGAACACCAACAGGCCTTCCAGCGGGTCAAGACAGCCTTGATGTCACCGCAGACGATGGTGGCCCCGGTACAAGGCAAGCCACTGATACTCTATCTCACCTCCACCACTAAGTCCATTGGAGCCTTATTGGTACAAGAAACAGATGGGGTAGAGCGTCCCGTGTATTACATTAGCAGGAAGGTCCAGGGAGCGGAAGAACGATACACGGCCATCGAACGACATTGCCTAGCCCTGGTCTTTACTGCACAAAAGCTGAGACATTACTTCCTGTCCTTTCACATACAGATCGTCACCAAGTGTGACCCAATTAGATACCTCTTGTCCAGACCCGCGCTTACAGGACGCGTAGCACGTTGGTTACTGGCCCTGGCCGAGTTTGACATTTCCTGTGCCTCGCCAAAAGCAATCAAGTGCCAAGCACTCGCGGACCTCCTCGCACAATTTCCAAGCGGCCAATGCGAACCACTCGAAGAAGCTCTACCTGGCGAGAATTTCGAAGCTTTCACGACCAGCGTGACCGAGCCCCACTGGACGCTCAGCTTCGACGGGGCCGCGGGTAATGAGAATGGTGGCGCGGGAATAGTATTACGGAATGGAGAATCAGGAGAAAAGATCCATTTAGCCTACAAGCTAAGTTTCCCCTGTTCCAATAATGAGGCCGAATACGAAGCCTTAATCTTGGGTCTATTAGCCGCGAAGGAGCGAGGAATCAAACACTTGAGAATAGTGGGAGATTCGAAGTTGGTGATACTACAAACGGAGGGGGTATACGCGCTAAAGGAGCCAACGCTAGCCCCATATCGGACCACTGTACAGAAACTGACTAAGTCTTTCGGAAGCATCAGCATCGTACACAGACCCAGGTCAGAAAATCGCTTCCCCGACGCCCTCGCGACATTGGGGGCAAGAACGGAATTCGAAGAGGAAAGGACTTGCATAGAAATTGTAAAGAGATTCGAGCCCTCGGCGATTTCAAACTTTTCCGAACCAACGGAGGATTGGCGCGGGGCCATTAAAATACAGCTGACCAACGGGACGGGACACTTGTCTACCGCGGAGCTTTCTTGTTTTGTGGTTTTGCGCGGAGAACTGTATCACCGCGCCCCGCAAGGTTGGTTGGCGCGATGCGTGGACGTGGTAGAGGCAGAAGAAGTCTTGAATCGGATCCATGATGACAATTGTGCAAATAATGAGATAGCACTATACCGGAGAATCCAGCGGCAAGGCTATTACTGGCCCAGCATGAAAAGAGACGCGGACCTGACTACCAAGAACTGTACATGGTGTTCCTTATACGTGGCCAAACCCGAGTGTCTGATGGTGAATGGTCACAGTCAGGAAAGCGATTGGAGGCAAGTATATGTTGACTATTTACGAGAGGGATCCTTACCAATTGACCGGGCGGAAGCCGCGAAGGTTGTCCGCGGGGCCCGACGCTTCTTCTTGCAAAAGGGAATGCTGTTCAGAAGGACCTTAGACGGAACGCCGCAGAGATGTATAAACAAGGAAGAAGCGGAAGTGGTCCTAAAGGGTACCCACGGGACTGAACATCAAGGATGGAGGAAACTCCACGAACAGCTAATTCACCAGGGATATTTTTGGCCTACCATGGAAAGCGATGCGAGACAGCATGTGCGGAGATGTCAAGCGTGCCAAAAATTTGGTAACTTAGTCCATGCCCCCTCGGTGGAATTACACTCCATCCGCGCCCCATATCCCTTCCATACGTGGGCGATGGATTTGATAGGACCGATTAGGCCTGCATCGCGGAAGAACAGGTGGATTCTCGCGGCTACTGAGATTTGCACCAAGTGGGTCGAGGCAATTCCGCTGAAAAGGGCTACGGGGGAGGCAGTAGCACTATTCATCAAAGAAAACATCATCTGCAGGTTCGGGATACCTAAGGTGATACTATCAGATAACGGGACTCCGTTCATCAACCAGCACGTGGGGAATCTCCTTGATGAATACGTGGTTGACCATCACACTTCCAGCGCGTACTACCCTCAAGGCAACGGACAGGCTGAAGCAACGAACAAGACCCTGATAAGGATCTTAAGCAAACTGTTGGACGAGCGCGGAGGGACGTGGGCAGATCACTTACCCATAGCCTTATGGGCATACCGCACGTCGAAGCGGAAGTCCACGCGTGCCAGCCCATTCAGTTTAGTATATGGAGCCGAAACAGTACTGCCCGCGGAACTCAGTGTCCCCTCCGCGCGAATGATCCTCGCCATGGAGGGATCCGCGGAAGGGAGGAAGGCGGACTTAGAAGCCTTAGAGGAAAGAAGGGCTGCCGCGGCCATGGCTCATCAGAAGTACTGGGAATCCGTTGCACGCTATTACAATAAGGGGGTGGTGCCGCGAGCGTTCAACGTAGGGGACTTGGTGTGGAAAGCTACTACAGCGGTGATGAGAGACCTGAAAACCCCTAAGTTCACACCCAGGTGGGAAGGGCCGTATGAGATAATCAAGGCATCCGCGGCTGGCCATTACGACCTGGTCCGTGTAGAGGATGGGTTCCGCACGGGGGCAGTTAATGCGAAGTATGTGAAGAAGTTTTACCCGTAAAGGGTTGAAGTACTGTCGCGTCATCAGAAGTTTTGTTTTTTAACAAAATCACTACTGTTAGTTACCCCTTTTCTTTAATGCATGTAACCCTGTTCTGATTTAGCTAGTACGATGTACTGGGCTTCGTTTTCCAATTAATTTTGTTCGCAATGCAATGACAAAATCGTTGGTAGGTGCTAGATTGGTGAAGAATGGATTGAGACATTTTGACTCATGTACTTTCAAAGCCCTCTTTCCGCGACATTATCGATTGTTTTACCAAATGTATGCTCAAGACCTAACAATTGTCCCACAGAAGAGACGTCAAGTCGCGTAGGGTCAGAACATGACCCGCACGCGTGGTAAATCCCACAGGGTCAGAACATGACCCGCGTGCGTCAAATCCCGCAGGGTCAGAACATGACCCGCGCGTGTTAAAATCCCGCAGGGTCAGAACATGACCCACGCGTGTCAAATCCCGCAGGGTCAGAACATGACCCGCGCGTGTTAAAACCCCGCAAGGTCAGAACATGACCCGCGTGTGTCAAATCCCGCTGGGGCAGAACATGACCCGTGCGCGGCCCCAGGCTTAACAATCGTTGATAGATGTATAAAAAAAAAAAAAAAGAAGAAGAGAGAACAGCAAAGAAAAGTGTGGTGATCTTTTATTGCAATAAACACGAATACAATGATTTAAAAAAAAAAAAAAAAAGAAAGAGAAAAAAAGCAGAAAAGGGCAAGAGCACGACAGTTACACTTGATTATTTAAAAAAAAAAAAAAAGAAGACGGGGAAGAGACTTAGCCCAGCCAATCCTGGAAGACGAGCTCCTCCGGGTCAGGATCCTCGAGATTCAGGGCCGCGGTAGCTAGCTCCGCGTCGTACTTAGAGATCTGGGCGAACCTGGTCTCCAAATCCGCGACGTGTTGTCTAGCGGCCGCCAGCTGCGCGGAGAGTTGCTGAATCTCGGGCCTTATGGATATCCTCTCCCCCGCGGCCCTCACCGCGGAGCTCCTCGCACTCAGCCAGCCCAGATCGAAGCCCATGGCCGCCATGTCCTGCGCGATCTCTTGAAGGGCAGTCTCTGTGTCCGCGGTGAAGTCCCTAAGACGCAACTGCGCCCAAGGAGCGAGCACCTCGTGAAGGTCCCTCAAAAGAAGTCCCCCAAGCCTGGCCGACCGCGGGTTGAACGGGGCAAAGGTCTCCGGGTGCGCGCGGGCTATGGCGTTGAGAAGAGGGTGGTAGATTTCATCCACAGGAAAGCCCGCGGGGAACAGACGCACTGGAACATCTGCTTGCAGGACTGCTGGCCCCTTACCATGAGCCGCGACGGGGCTGCGCTGAGGAGGAGGACGCTCTCGGGACTCAACCTCGTCTCTGTTCTGCTCTCCCATGTCCAAGTCCGCAGCAAAATCCCCAAGAGCAGCACTCCCCTGGCCTCCCAAAACATCGTCAGTCTGTATGAAAGCCACGCCTTTAAATAAGGAGTTCAGATCTGAGTCAGTAATGGAGGTGGGCCCGCCAATAAATACCTCGTTTACCTCCAGCTGTCGGTCTTCCACCAAGACCAGAGGCTGAGACGGCGGGGTAGGCACGCGGTCCAGGGTTTGGCGCGGGGAGGCTGTCTGAGAAGTTGAGCACGCCGGCGAACCAGGAGGAGTCCTGCTTGTCGAAGCGTCCTCCCCAGCGGAAGAACCTTGCCCTCGCAGAGAGAGGGCGTTGGAGATGCCCGGGGAGCCAGCTGCCACGCGGCCCAAGAAGCTGGTTGAAGAAGGAACGCGGGCGCTGGAAGAGTGTTGCTGTGACCCGGATGGAGCTACGGACGGCGTTACCGGCGGCGGAGGCACGCCACGGGGACTCGTAGCACGGGGAATGAGGGCCCCCACGCCATCGTCCTCCTCTTCCCTCAAAATCTGCGCCGCGGTCGTTGAAATAGGACCGGCGGCGGCCTCTGTTTGGCCAACAGATTCGCGGGAGCCCATTGGAGGGGGCGGCTCGCGGGCCTCAGAATCAGCTGCACGAATTGGGGAGGGGTCTCGGTCAACAGAATAAGGGATCATATTATCGGACTCCGCGGAAGAAGAGGACGGGTCCGTGGAGACTGTGTTGGGATCCCCTCCAAGATCCATAATTGAAGGTTCATCAGGTAACGTACCTCCAATCACCGCGGAGGCCTCAGGCTCGGGCTGAGGGTAGGGGAGCGGCCCCGCGCGAGGCTGGATCAACGGTACCTCCCTCGCTCCCGCGGCGCGTCCCGTGGAAGCCCCTCCGAGGGATAGAGTACGGGTCCGCATGGCGTGGAGACGGGCGCTCAGAGGGACGTTGTCTTGATCAAGACTATCGTCATTATCAATGCCAGCGTCATCATCATTGCGCGCGCCCATGCCTGCGTCCCCATCCCCGTCCTCATCGTTGTCGGACTCGATGACCACTGCAAAGACAACATAAAGTAAGTCAAAGTGGAAATAAGCCAACGGCAGAAGCAACAAGGCAGTGGGTGCCAGGCATACCTTCTAGACGACGCCGCTTGGCAAGAGCAGCAGACGCGGCCCCCCGCGGTTGTTCCTCCAGAGCCCGTTCCGCGTCACCCAGCGGCTGCTCCCCCGCGGCTTGTCCCTCCACCTCCGTGGCTGCCTCCGGTTCGAAAGCCACGAATGTGCTAGGATCCAACTCCCGCCGCTGGAAAGGAAGAAGACAAGATAAGTGCCGAGGGCAGTGATAATAAAAGAGAAAGTGGAAATGCATGCATAAGCAGATAGTAGAATAAGAAAGTAACTGTGCACGCTATAATATGGTACGAGAAAAGAGTACCCTGCGAAGACGCTTGCGCGGGCGTGCTCCCCCCGCTGTGGGGATGCTCGAGGAAGACGGCTGGGAAGGCCCTGCCGCGGCGCCTGCTGGAGCGCGAACACGGGAGGCTCGCCCTGGAGCCAGCCCCGCGGCCACTGGAGCGGTAGAGGGGAGGCCTAGCGGGAACGCTACGCTGATCGGTGCAACATCAGCGGCCACCCACATGCTGTGAGGGCCGCGCCAGTCCTCCCCCCTCACCTCCGTAATGGCTCTTAAGGAAGCGTCGCGAGTGCGGATTTCAAGCGCGACCCGGACCTCTGCTTCCCCGGTCACGAATAAAAGGAACGTGTCCAGGTTCCTCCTCCAAAACGCGCGGAATTCCGCGGTGAAGCGTCCCACTTCATCCCTGCTTGGGATGGGAAGATCCCCAAGGCTGGCCAAGATGCCACCGGTATGCGTCCGCGTGAAGCGAAGCTGAGAATCGATGAAGGAAGACGGCTGTGGGGCGTGCCCGGGTACCCCTTGGTCGAAGCTCAGCTGTCGCGCGAACCTATCTGGCCGGTAGACAGATAATCCATGCGCCTCGCCGTTGAGAAACGGCACCCACCCTGGAAGAGCGATGAGGGCGGAATTGATAACCGCCCGGGCTATCGCGTTATTCCCGCTCATGCTCGA
Source organism: Rhododendron kiyosumense (assembly GCA_019656275.1). Classification (NCBI taxonomy): domain Eukaryota; kingdom Viridiplantae; phylum Streptophyta; class Magnoliopsida; order Ericales; family Ericaceae; genus Rhododendron; species Rhododendron kiyosumense. The sequence continues at coordinate 9,128 of BPLS01026947.1, forward strand.
TAAAGAGGAGCGGGTTGGCAGGAGGCACTGACCCAGGCCAACTATCCCCGGGGAGGCGACAGCATAGGGGCGTGGAACGAAGCTCCCTGCGATGTCACACGCCTCGCTCCAGAGAGCATCGCTGCTCGTCCCGATCCACCGCTCCGAGCGCGACCTGCTAGCGGACGCCAGAAAATCACGGGGGACGGGGGCAACAGCGGGGAAATGCTCGAAGAAATACGCGAGGAGGAAGCCGGTGTGGGCCATGGAAAGGTGATCACACCTCCCCAGAGACCTCGCATGGTCAGCGTGGATCAGGTCCAGCTGGCAGTGGAGAGATCCCAGGAACAGAGGAGCGAGCGCGACCGACTCGCCGCGGGAAAGCAATACCGCGAGTGGAAAGACTGCGGGAGAGGGGCTGTCCGCCGGGTAATCCGGAAGGACAAAATAGGACAGAAAAAAGGCGAGAAAGCCCGCCATGTAAAGCCGCCCCTCGTAGTGCGGACCAACGACAAAGTCGCGGGGAGCCTTGTCCGCTACCGACCTCGCGGGCTGGAGGTCTTTGAAGAAGAAGCGAATCCAACTCGCGAAGGACGTCTTCTTGGCGTTCGCGGCGGTGCTCTTACGGACGCCCTGGGCCGTAAAGATTGGGCCAAATTGGGCTAACTTGCCCAGCCTCCTTAGCTCCGCGACGTCGTTCTTGTCCGCGGAAGAAAGGTTATCGAGGTTGAGGAGCGTGGTTCCCCTCAAGGGGAGGCGGGTAAGGATCACCACGTCTTCCAGTGAGAGCCCACTCTCACCCCATGCCCACACAAACGAGTGGGTATCAGCGCTCCAGCGCGAGCACGCATGATTCAGATTCCTGAGGGCGGCCCCCTGTCTCGGAATGCTTAGACTCCGCGACAGAATAACGGCGTCAAGAACACCGCTGGCCAGCAGGGTCTGCCTGAAGGCGGCGTTCCCCGTTACTTCATCCACCCATTCGGCCCAATCAGTGGGTGGCGAGGCTTGGGCCCCAAATCTGCATTCCGTGTAGGGGAAATCCCCTCGCTCCAAACAAAAACGCAAAACAGAGGAGGGGTTGACTGGCTCCGCGCTTTCCATGTCAGCAGGGGCCGTAAAAAAAGTGGGATCGGAGGTGGAGGACCCCTCCACAGCTTCCACTGTGTAAGCCTCCACTCGTGTCCAAAAAGGGTCCCCCACAGATTGAAGGTACGGGGCCCTCCTCCATTGGTCCGCGGCAGGGACGGGCTCTTCGATAGTCGCGCCACGTGCCGCCATGGGAAGTTCTTTATGAGAATGAAAGCGAGAGGAGAAAGACAACGCTTGAAGGGAACGGGAAAGAAAATGACAGCGTTGACTGAGATTGAACGGTAGGTGAACAGGAAGTAAAAGATAGGGTGGCTTATATAGCAAGCCTGATGGGGAAGCATTTATTGCAGCCGTACACCAAAGGTCACGATCAGCATGCGAGG
>BPLS01026949.1:2881-22423 GCA_019656275.1 Rhododendron kiyosumense
AGACTGTTGGGGTTTTTCAAAATGATAGGAACGTGGGGAGAGGGGGTGAGGTTTGCTCCAATTATGAGAAGAAAAAAAACCGTTTAATCCAACGACTCAAATATAAGTTGGCAATAGGAGCCCTTAGATTGGCATATTCTCCTAGAGATACAGACCTATTTTATTATACCTAGTTGTTAGATACATACAGAGAGCAGGGAAAAAAAAAAGATACATACCGAGAGACTGCGAGAGAGAGCACACCTGATGTTCTCAATAACTTCGGGATGCATTAAATGAGACACAATAATGACGATCGGGTTTAAAAAGCCTTTTCATCGGCTCCCTAATTCAATAAAAAAAAGAATATTTTCATCTGATTAATGGTCTAACGATAAGCGATGAACTTCATTCTTGGTAAATTTAATCTAATTCAGATTCTGTAAAAGATAGACGGGTCCGATCGAACAAAAATGGCTTACATTGGGCTCAGTTGTTGCATTATTAGACATTCATATTCATTTGGATACATTAAAAGTCTTTCGATTATGTAGTTGTCGATATCCGATAATCTCTAATTTTGGTGACAGTGTTGAATATCGTATAACTTGACATCCTAACAGTCTTGATCGATCATTCTAAAAATGCACTCACTAACGACATTTAGATTGTACATTCAATTTATATTTAATATGAAACCTAGTCATCTGTTGTAGTTGAATGTAAGGTAGCCATGTGATCGTGACACAATAATGACGATCAATTCCTTTGAATTTTTTATGTTTGTTGATTAAGTCACCTACGTAAATTTTTGCCTCGATTTGGTTTAGGATGCTCTATCAGTGGCACGCAAATTTAATAATAGAATGATATTTTCTGTAGAGACCCATAAATTATTATAATTTTGAAAATCGTTTAACGTTGTGTATCGGACACTTGGAGAATGGTAAATGTAAATTTTGATATTGGGATGATGTTTGGAGGTGTTGGTGAAAATTGACAAGTGGGGTTGATTTGGTAATCATTGCAAAAAAATTCATTTTCTGTCTAGCTTGAACCGGTGCTGGCTTTTGCCCAATACCGGTACATAAAGTCCAGAAGTTGTGTTTATTGGAATTTTGGAGGCTCTTGAACCGGTACTGGGCAATATTGCCCAGTACCGGTACATAGTGTGTTTTTCTGTAACTTTTTGCATCCTTTTTGGACCTCTATAAATACCTTTTTTTACCATTTTTCACACCCAAAGCCCACGAAATAACTCTAGAAACACCCCCTCTCACCTACCCAACTCCAATCTCATCCAAAACTCTTGATTTTAACTTCAAATCTTCAAGATCCAAGGGTTTTCTTCCTCAAAATCACTTGAATCTCACATTTGGAGAACAAGGGGTAAGTTTGGTGTTCTTTTTCAAACTTTTTGGCTCTCACCCACGTTTTTCTCTCTCTCCTCTCAATCACTTGTTGATCTTTGCTTATTTATCATGTTTTTGGGCAATATCCTCTCTAGATTTTGCACCTAAGCTTGGGAATAGCTTGTTCTTAAAAGATTTGGGCTTTTTCCTCTTGGTGGACTTAGGGTTTTGCTCAAAACCCACTTTGGTAGGGATTTCTCTCATCATCTACATGTTTTGTGGTGCATAAGTGTGATGTGGGTGTTTATATGCTATATATGATCGAATGGTGTACTTTATGGCATTGAAAATCGTTTTTTCCTTGAAAGTAGTATAATGGACTTGAGTGTTGTGATTTATGAGCTATATGTGACGTATTTGGCCGTGTGTGGGATGAGTTTGTTGTATTAGTGTTGGTTGTAACAATATGGAGGTCATTGGTATGAAGTGATTGTGGAGTAGGTTGCGTCGCAAGGTGTGGGAAACACAACTACGCAAGGGGTGGAGTATGTTGTGTCGCAAGGTGTGGGAAACACAACTACACAATAGGTGGAGTATATTGTGTTGCAAGGTGTGGGAAACACAATTTGTCAAGGGGTGGAGTGTCTTGTGTCGCAAGGTGTGGGAAAACACATTACCCTAAACGGTGGAAGATTGTGAAAGAAGTGTGTGTGTGTGTGTGTGTGTGTGTGTACGTGTATGAGAATGTCATTATACTAGTAAGGTGTGCGGACATACATTCATTGGATTTGATATTTAATTTGATTTGCTGTATTCACGCTCATCATCTTATTACATATAGATTTTGTAGAGAATTTCCTACTGGACTTGTATAGCTCAACAAAATCCTTCCTTTCAGATTCGAATGTTGGATTGTAGCGTTCGTGCTTGTGTGTCGAGAAAAGAGGATGCATTTTTGGAAGTTAACTGCTTTTAGTTACTCATTCATCTTTGTAATTAACCTTCTTTTGATAAAGATGGGTTTGTAACTATTTATTCAAGAATTTCCTTTTGATTAACAGTTTATAAGTTATCAACTTGTTCAAATTCGTACTTAAGCTTATTTTGTGGCTGGTCTGCCAATGTTGTAAATTAAACAGGTGGGAACTTCTTTTGGGTATTATTCATATCATGCAAGAATCTTCTTTGAATTAGTTTATTTATTTAAATTAAAAATCGAGGGCATGACATTTTCCATCCAATTAAGTGTCTAGCTTAGGCCATGAACTTTATTCTTGGTATGAATGACCTAATTGATTACAAAAGAGAGACGATTTCGATTAAAAAAAAAAAAAAAGCCCCTTACATGGGGCTCAAATGGTGCATTATTAGATTTTAATGTTGTATTGAAATTGAACAACTAGATTTGTTGAAGTATGAAACTACAAGGACTAACTATGTAATTTAACCTAAACAAAACAACATTCTTCAAAAAAAAAAAGAAGAAGAAAGGAATGAAGGGTGCAAGACTTGAACCCCTGATCTTCTTTTAGATGAATGTCCAAACTCCAACACCTTATCACTGTGGGCACACGCCCTAAAGATTTTTGTTTGTGAAAAATTGGGTGTGGTCCTCTTTTGAAAAAGCGCGGCAAAACGCTTTAATTTAGAGTCGCCACTCGGGTTTTAGTGGTGAAACACCCAAGGAACTGAACTTGAAAACGTTTGCTACGTTTGTTTGATTTGAACAAGGCGTAGACTGGTCCGTCGTCACCTTCGATATCTGAGGTTTGGGAGCCAGGTTACGAGAGGGGAAGGGTTTTATGGCACCCCTCTCGCCCAATCTGGAGATCGGTCTCTACTCAGGCATTTTGTAAAATGTTTGCATTTTTCTCTCATTGATCATTTTTAGCCAGTTAGGGCGGGGGAGCAGTTAATGGGGATTAAAGCTGTAACAAGTTGCATTATATGACAAAAATATTTATGAATGATGATTTGCTTGCAATAATAAATATAGATTGAGAACAAGCACTGAGAGTAGCTTGAACAAGATGGGGTACGCTGTCTTTCGGAGGTGTGAGCAGGCAACACACCAGTATGCACTGACCAAACCATTGCATACCGATACAACCTGTGCATATATGAAATGGCTTGAAGCCATGAAAACAGATAGGAAACCCCATAAACAGGGTGGGGAGATATCAAGAGGCCAGAACTAAGCTACGATACAAGAGCCAGCCACTGGACCTTGGCGTGACTGCCGTACGTCGGTCTGGTGAGACCGTACGCCAGTCATGTCTCTTGTCCAGTGCTTGGCCTTGCATCATCTGGGCTCTGGAACATGACCAGAAAGATCCCAGAGGCCCTCTAGAACAAGAAAAGGAACAAGTATTGAAAACTACAGCTAACAGTTATAGAGTACAAAAAGCAGTAGACTGGTTATTATCATGCTATAAGGTGACGAAAGAAAATATCAGCAAGAAATGGATGGTCAATGATCCCCACGCCAGTAGTGCACATACTGCCATGAATGGCGTACGACCTGATGGTACTGGCATGCGCCATTTTTCATCTCACACGACTATTGCATTTTACCATTTTAAGGCCAAGACTAGTATTGATTACTAGCTTGGGCCCTTCTGGTTCCACTCAGGGATCAAAAACAGAAAGCCACACAAAGGTGGTATACCTTTGGTTTGAGGTTTGATGGTGGTTTTGAGCCTTGAAGTTGAAAATGGAGAATGGATGATGGCTGAGTATCAATGGGTATATGAGAGAAGACTCATCTTCTTTTTCCTTTCAATGGAGGAGATAGAAAGAACAAAAGAGAGGAGGTAAAGGGGTTAAAACTCTTCAATGTGTCTAACCCCTTACAAATGAATGCAAGTGGGGTATTTATAGAGGGGAATGGCCAGAGGATGGGGCTGGTTAGCTGTGGTTAAGGCTTGGTTGAGTTAGGAGAGAGCCTCCCATGCATTAAATGCATGGGACTTGGCTTGATGGAGGGTGTAGGAGAGAGGGGGAGCCGGCCAGCCGAGAGTAATCATCAGGGACTATGGACTACGTCAGGATGGCCACAAAAGTCCCTAACACGTGGTTGAATAGTGATGCTTTGACTAGATTTGACTGGCGTGCGCCATGCCTGGACTGGCGTGCGCCATTAACAACCGAGCCAACGGTCGATGACCGACACGTGGCAGTCGACCAGCGTACGTCAAAACAAGACTGGCGTAAGCAAGTTTGGTTTTGCTGGGGCCATTTGGTTCTGGCTTGAAAGGTTAAAAATAGGTATTGAAAGAGTTTGGATGAGGTTCGGAACACTCAAAGCTCAAACACACCATCGACGTCAGACTGTTCTTGACCATAATCATCATCGGGAAAGTAAAAAAACCGTAAAACAACGTTATCTGGATGGTCCAGAATAGAGTGTCTACAATCACTGTGGTACACAATTGATAATTTGTAATTTTGAAGACTATTAATTATATAATACTTTCTTGTACATATGAGCCCTATTTTTAGGATGAAAAATTGAGAAGACAGTGGTCTCAAATGCCTCCGTCTTAGTGCTAGGCCTACACTTGTAGATCATGTTATACCCTATGTCATTGGTGTAAATCAGTTTATCAACTATAATAATTTAAAAAAAAAGAAAGTACAATGACAATAAATTTACAAAATTATTTAGATTGTACTTCCACGACCTAATTCCAAGGACCACCATTAAATTTGGATTTGTATGCATAGGGTGAAGGTTTGACACTGATCCGCAGGTCAAATATATAGCATCAATTGTTAAGTGCACAGCCCTGAATATCCGTATCTTTAGATAGTTGGATAATTATTTGTTTTAGTGACCACTCATTTTTTCACGAAAAATTGAAGGAATTTTAATTTTTTGAATTAAATTTTGTAGAGAAAGAATTGAATTTAGACTAATATTTTGAGAGAAAATTGTAGTCGTATTCGAAAATTTAGGTTATTTTTAGTTTAAATTATTGAGGTATTTTGTAGGGAGAAATAAAATTTTTAAAAAATATTGTTGAGGGAATTGAAAATTAAGATAATATGGTGAAAATTTTAAAATTTGAAAAAATAATGTGGTGGGAATTGAAAATTATTAGACCCCATTCCGTTTTCTCCCAAAACCTTTTTTTTCAAAAAGAAGGTAATTTCAAACTCAAATATAACAAAAATGAAAAATAATTTTTAATATTTTTGCACCGTTTAAAAGATCTCAATGAAATTTATCAAACAAGATCCATATTGATAGAAAAATTATTTGCGTAAACACATGATTTTTTACCTTGAAATTACCTTCTTTTTTTTAACGAGTTGTTTGTATTTATTGACTACAATACTTTACTACATTAGCTTATCATGTTCAATGTTTTACTTAGTAAATAATTTTTTTACTCTACATGTTCGTTATAACCACCCACTGATTTTATTAAAGTATTATGGACTTCTACTAAGCTAAGTTAATATTAGTATTATCATTAAGAATTTTTTTGTTGAGCCTATAAATATGATTCTTCTATTTATGAGCCTTATTAATATTATGATTAACTTTAACTTCCACTAATATTTGGGTAACAGCTACGAACATACAGAGTAAAATCAGTCATGACATGTATTTCACATAAAAGTTAATATAGCAATCGCAGAATTGGAAGTATAGCAATATTTTAGGTCAGTCTCCTAAATTACAGCAAGTACAAGGGATGGGGTGGATTGTAATTTCAGTATGCAAAATCTGAAAATCAGTGTAAAAGTAACAGTAGCATTTCAACAGAAAACAGAGGATTTTCAACTTAGGCGGGTTTGATGCATGGGGTTGTTTCCATCCATTCCAGACCATCAGAAACATTAACAAAGAACTAAATATACTTAGGGGAAAGTAAGAGAGTGATTATCCTACCGCGAATTCGGCCAAAAAAGTGATTAATGGGTTCGGTCGATTTTAGCAATTGGAGAAAACAACGAAATCGGAGAACTCCGGGGCTGCCCCAGAATGAATGGAAGGTGGGCTATGGATGCTTGGTGATGTAGTGGTTGATTGGAAACCCTAATTTAATGTATAGAGTAGTGCTATGTAGGAACCCGTTTTCTCTCTCTCTCTCTCTCTCTCTCTCTCTCTCTCTCTCTCTCTTAAAACTCCATGGATGAGAACTCAAGTTCTCTCTCTCTTTCTCTCTTTTTCTTTCTCTAGATCGAGTAGCAAAATGGAAAGGAGTAACTGTGGTTTTGATTTTTGGAGGGCTAGAGTTGTATATAGGGAGAATGAGTAAGGAAGTGGAGAGGTAGATTGTGGACGTGGTTTAGAGCATGTACACCAACACTAGGTAAAATACCTACTCAAAAAGGAATGATTTCTACTTTACCTATCCATTTTTCCCTTCCACACACAACAACTTCTTTATAATTTTCCCTCTATCAATTAAATATTACTAGAAAATAATACAAACACAGTATATATATGTATATATATTATACGTTCATATATATTATATATACTGCAAACTTGAGATTGCGATCGAGGTCGCCAGAACCAGACGGTTCGGACCCAAGTTGTGGGCAGCGTGCCCATCCTGGGAGGAGGATTCCATTCCCCTCCTGGGAGTGCTGGTTCGATGGAGCGCTTTAAAACTGGATGACAAGTGCTCGCAAAAATACAGAGTTGCCACTCGGGTTTTGAAGGTCCGACACCCAAGGAACCGTATTTCGAAGCACTCGCTGGGCTTATTTTGATTTGAAAAAGTTAAGGAACCAGTCCGTCATAACCATATCTGGGTTCGGGAGCCAGGTTCCGAGAGGGGAAGGGTTTTAAGACACCTTTCTCGCCCAATCCGGAGATCGGTCTCTACTTAAGCATTTTGTGAAAATGTTTGTGATTCTTCTTTTATTAACCAATTTTTAGCCAATTAGGGCGGGGAACAGTTAATCGGGGATTAAAACCGTAACAATTTGCAGGATGTGATAAAAAATAGCGTGGATGTATGTTTATGTACGGAAAATAAACGAGATAAAACCCAACACTGCAGCTGGATATCCATAACAGCGCATTGGTATGAATTTGGTTCGAGCAATAGCCAACTTGCATGCATGGAACTGCCAGCATGCATGTCAACCGTTGCGCGGCAGACGCATACCATCGCGCGATGGTTAATATCCTTCCAACAGGCTGAGCTTTACCTCCCTCTGGGTTCTGGAAGGACCAGTGCACACCCAGGATCAAACCAAGTAGTTTATATGTATTGAAGGTAAATAATTATTACACACAGGATAAACAGGAATAAAATACGACTGTTAAACAAAGAGGGTATTAAAACAAAGGTTAGGGACCAAGTTGCCCATGCAAGAGCAACTACTGGAAACAGACAGACCATCGCGCGACGGAGTCAATTCATTGCGCGAGTGCCATGACTGGAATTCCAGAAATTGCTTTGCATGCCTGGGTTCTGAGACATGTTTAGAAGCATCCCAGGGGCATTCCAAAGCAAATAGAAGAGTAAACTGAGCTAAGCTAAATGATTTTAACGAGCAAACAATTTTCTAGTTCCAGGCATGCTTCACAGTGATTCATCATTCTATAAAAACAGAAAAGAACCAAAATCCCATCCCCACGAGGACTGTTGCGCGACAGCTAAAAGCATCGCGCGATAGAGCAAGTCCATCGCGTGCATGAGGATTGGTTCGAGGTTCTTGTAACTCTGCTGACTTTAGGACCAGAACTGGTATTGATTACCAGTTTTGGCCCTGCCGGCCCCCTCAGGAATCAAGACAGTAAAAAAACTGCCAAGTTATACCTTTGCTTGAGTGTTTTGGAAATGGCTCGGAGAAAGTGGTAGAGCTGGCAAAATGAGGGTATGGAAATGGCTTGAGTTGATCAAGTATGAAGGGTATTAGGGATTGTTTGGCCTTCTTCTCTTGACAGTTTTTTTGTTACATTTTTCTTGAAAGACTAATGGGGTATTTATATAGGAGAAGATGGGTCCTTGGTTGGTGGAGAATAAGGCTTCTCAACCAGCTAACAAGGCTAGTTGTGGTTGCTTGGTGGAGGAATGGGGTGTAAAAAGTGGTGGGCGAATGGGGGGATAGGTGGTTGAAGCCAAGCCTTGGAGACGCTGTTCAGTCGACGAAAACGGGGTTTCCAAGTCAGTAACCCCCTGATCATCACAAAGTCCAGCTGGAAAAAGGTGAAAACGACAAGTGTTGACCATCGCGCGAGGGAGTGACTTCATCGCGCGAGGATTAAACCAACCCTGCGATGGTCAACAGGCAACGCTTTGACTTTGACCAACACCTGGCAGATAAAGCATCGCGCGAGGGATCCAATAGACCACGCGATGAGGGATCCAATAGACCACGCGATGATCAAACCCGAGGTCAGGGTTTTGGCTAAGGTTTTTAGGGTTCAAGAGGGGCTCCACTTATTCCAAACTCAAACCATTTCACTCTCAATACTGTTTTTGACCTGACTCATCATCGGGGAAACAAGAAACCGAAAAAGAAAGTAAAACAATTGGGAAATCAGATTGGGGTGTTTACACAAGCCTTTCTCCGTTGAATGCTTGATTCCGGCGAACAGTAGAGACAGAAACCCAGCCTTTCTTCGTTCGAGAGAAACCCAAATTGTTGGACCTAGCTTTTCTGCGTTTTTTCGCCAGACCCAAATCGATTCCGGCGAGATAAACCCAGATTGCCGGACCTCCGTTGCAGTCAATTGATTTCAAGAACACCAAACCCAGCCTTTCCTCGTTCGTGTAGAGGTGTTCTTTTTTTTTTTGTTCGTGCAGAGGTGCAAAGTTGTTCTTTGTTGGAGAGAGAGAGAGAGGAGAAAAAGGAATAAAAAATTGGGTACCGATGAACAGTACCTCGGTATATTTGGAGAGGTTTTTCCACAAATGTAAAATACATGTGGGTTTACCTAGGCTGGTGCAAGCCCCCTTTTGTGCCTTTCCTAGCCAAAGTTGCTAAGAGAGCAGGTATGCCTAAGCTGGTGTACATGCTCTTAGGATGTAGAGGGGAAGTGGGAGGTTACAAAATTTATAGAGGAAGTGAGGAAATGAATCTTAATTTTTGGCAGGAATGACAGAGTGGGTGGTTGAGTGTGGAAGGGAATTAGAAAGTTTGTTTGGATAGAATTTTAGTTAGGATTTAGTTAGAAAAGACAAAGATAATTGTGAATGTATGTATAGTAAAGTGTATTAACGTAATCATGTGTTTTAACAATTTAATTTAATTGATCATTGAATTTGAACTTAACGTTTTGAATTTTTTATATATTTTTAAAAAATTATTTCTTATGGCTAATTTTCTTTTCGAGTCACCACGTAAAAATTCAACTCAATTGAATAACTACAATGACTTGATTTGATGTGCCAATTTTTTATTTAGAATATATGATCCTAGATACTGAATGTCTTCTAAATGAAAATTTGGGATGTTTGATCAAACACTTCCAGTTATTCGATTGTTCGATTGAGTTGATTTTTTTTAGCAATACCCAAAAATATATTTTAAAACTAATGAACAGTTTAGATCATTTATGCATGACCCGAAAATGGGTCCCGCATGCCGTGCCAAATTGGTGCACATCTAGGCGGTTTTCGTAGAAAGGTTCTTTAAATTTACCGTTGTGTTGGTTCTTTTATTTTTTTCCCAACTTACCGCTGTTATTCAATTGAATCGACTTGATTGTTGAACTAATATTGAAATTTATGATTAAAAAAGAAGGAAAATAATTTTCGCTCTCCAAAAAAAGCCTAAGGCGCTTCACCTTTTGTCTTTATTAGACAAACCTCCTGAATTACCCTCTCAATCTAAAATTTTTCCCCAGAAAAGTTTCTTAAAGTATGTTAAAAGGTGAAGCATCTGATGTTGAGCGCAAAAAACTCTTCTAGGGGAAAGAAAGAACTTTTTCACGGAAAAGTTTTAGATTGAGAGGGTAATTCAGAAAGTTTGCCTAATGAAGACAAAAGATGGAGCGCCCGAGGTTTTTTTTGGAGCGCGAAAATCAACTTGCTGAAAAAAATGCTAATGAAGTTTTCAATCTTCCAAAATGGATTGGAAGCTAGGCGTCCTGTACTCCTTGTGTTAGGTGAGGGATAAAACCTCACCAGCTTCATCCCTTTCTTTTAGTTTAGAGAGAAGTAAAATAGAATTTGAGGGAAAAAAGGAGTTTTCAAATTTTTACACAAAGTAGATCTACTGTTCCAGACACTCAGGCCCCGTTTCCTCTAATAAAAATCACTAAAAACTTAACGCATTTTATCATTTTATTTTCATTAAAAAAAAAACTTTCAGCATTTTACCATCTCGTTTTTACTAATAAAAAAGTTGTCAATAGACACTGTTTTTTCTACAGTAACTCTACTCACAAACCATCAACAACTTGTTCACTACCGAAAACACCTAACAACTTCTCGAACACAAATAAAAATTTTACAAATTTTTCACTACCGAAAACACCCCTTAATACCCAATGATATTACTACCGGCCCCTACTAGTAATTCACAGTTCCCCTATCGCTTATCCTTCCCTTATTTTAAAGTAGGGGTAGTGAGAATTAAGAAATACTTTAGCGATAAAAAGCATGATTTATTTTAATTTTCTTCTCTCTCTAACCCTAACCCTAGCCGTTGCACCTCTTTATTTCTCTCTTCCCCTCCCTCCCTCTAGGGTTTCCACCCTGGGGGGGAGGCGATCTCTCCTATGGAGTTTTTCTCTCTATTGACCTCTAATCGGAGCTTTTTCCCTCTCCTTTCATCACTCTCCATCCTCATTCTCCGCTCACGCCTCCCAACACCTTGGCCTTCCCGGTTTCTCTACTGCCAGACCTCCTCCATCAAATTCACAGTTCGTCGATGACTTGTCTCTGATGGTGCAGTTCAAATATGTGGCTATGGGTGGGGAGTTTTTGTGCATGATTGGGTAGCTGGAGTTGGAGATCTATATTGGTGGATGATGAATGCAAGAAATTTTTTTTTTTTTTTTCATTTTCTTGTTGATTGGTGATCCTTTGCTTCTTCTTCTCCTTTTTGTGGAGGTTTTCTCTCTGGTTTCTTGCCTTGAGTTTTTCTCCTGATTGGGTTTCTCTTAGTTGGGTTGCTTTGGATTGTTTCTTATTTCTGCAGGAAAAGGTTTAGTTGGTTTGGGGTATAGTCCGTGAGATGAATCCCCGCCGTCTCGAATACTTAGTCCTTGGGATAAGTTTTCATCTTGATGTAATCTTTAGTTGGAGTTATAATATCATTTGTTATCGGTTGGCAGAAAAAAAAAAAAAAACCTTCTATATTGTTTTCCAATTCTCGAAAAACCTGGTCGATCCCAAAAGCCATTCAAATTGCTTGCTTAATTTGTGCTCCAAGCGTGCCCTCATGCGACTTACCCACTTTTTGTTTTCGAAATTGGAATGTTTTTTTTGTCAATCGATAGGATGATATTCAATGATAACAAAGGAATAACAACGAAAGGGCAGCCATCCCAAAAGAGAGAATATAGCAACAAAATTGGAATGTTTGCTATAGGTTTTTTTTTTTCCCTTTGATTTACTAGCAAAAAGGTATGTCTAGGTCAAGTTGCTCACCTCGGCACGAGAGTCTATCAAAGGCATGTCATTTATGCTGCAATTTGGAAAATCACAACGTTGTCTAACTCGAAGAACTATGCTCTTGGTTTTAGTTTTTTTGGGTACACAGGAAAATGAAAGACAAACTAAAATCTCTCGAAAGCCACTCCCCTCAAATCCACCTCAAGGAGGGGATGAGATCATCAGGAGGGATGATACGAGAAACCATCTTGTGCTCTTGGTTAATGCCCATGTTTACAAGTTTGTCCGCAACCTTGTTACCTTCTTTCAATGTGTGCCTTAGCGTGCAACCCATAGCCTCTAGGAGGGCTTTGCACTCTTTTATCAGAATGATTTAAGGGGAATGCTCGGGTGGATCTTCCGTGGTCAGCGCAATAGCAGAAGTCCAATCTGATTCCACCTCCATCGGCTCCATTCCTTGATTCTGAATCAACTCAAGGCCTTTGAAGATTCCCCATAGCTCCGCTTATAGGCTTGTACAGTCTTCAAATCTCCCAAAGAAGCCCAAAATCCAATGGCCTCTTTCCTCTCTAAAAACGCCTCCATAACTAGCTTCTCCCGAGTTTCCACGGCTGCTACCATCAGTGTTAAGCTTCAACTTTCAACTTTCCTGTCCTTAGAAACAGCCAAGACCCAAGTCTTACAGACTTGCGAACATGGGCGTTGATCTAAAGAGTTGAACTTGCGAACATGGGGGTTGACTAAAGAGTTGAACTAAAGAGTAAAGACACCTCCGGAACTATGCTCTTTTTGAGAGTTGAACTAAAGAGTTATCTTGTAAGACGTTTACCTCTATCCTTTCTACCACTAGAGCTAACCTGCTAACTGTTTTGATTAGATGTTAGCTCAAGGATGACAGGGCAAAAGGGGGCAGAGGTTAGAGTTAGGACTCCAAACCTCTTGACCCTATGGTGTATTATGAGAGATCAAACACAGGAACTGCTCCTTTGCCCTGACCTTACAAATCCGGAACGTATTTCAGTTTATGTACTCTTTGATAACATTTATCATGGTAGATTGGTTGTGCAAACTCGTCCTTCTTTTAAAAAATCAATCTTTCGGTTTAAACAAAAAATAAAATAAAAAAAAGAGATGCGCAGAGAAATTCTCTTTCTGGTTGGAAGAGTTCTTTTCTTTTATGATAAAAAAACCTAAGAAGGATTCTTGTTTGGTACAATATAAACCTAACTCGAAAGTAATACAATGTTTGAGATGCTCCGAGATCACTTCAAATAAACCAAAAAAGGCAGTACATATTGAAAGAACAATGACACGCTGACAAAGATACTGGCTATAAGGAGAGAAGGGGCATGATTCTCTTTAGGAAAAGGAACAATCAGTTGCTGCCCTATTAGACTCCCAATGCTTAGAATCAAGAGCTCTATGTATCATGCTCCTGTGTGAAAAGGTCAGAGATGCATAGAGTTATACCTAGTGGTAGACTTTTCTACGCCACTGATACATGTATCTTCCCTGCGTGACTTGTAAGATTTTTCATACCGAGAGATGATCAAATTGATCTTGAACTGAAATGAGAGACTTACCCTTGTATCTTAGAATCAGTCTATCCACTTAATTCCATTGACTTGTCCAAGCAAACCGTTGCATTATCCAGTAGCATTGCCAATGCACGGAGCTGCTTGAACCTGGGTGGCTCAGTTTTCTCGGCCATTAGTTTCATTGACTGCATCTGAGGCTCTGACAGTATTTCGCCTCTAATTATAAACACCAAACTAAACAAACCAAGCACGACTTCCACGTAGATATTTCGTGAGAATAAAGCGCGTACATTTTTCCACCTGTAAGATGTGAACTATACATAAGCAATGTGTAAATTGGAATTAAAACCAATCTTTATGAGGTTTAGAGTCCTTGTTTAAATTCCCTCTTAGCTCAGTTTGATTGGGCCATGGGTGCATGAATAAGCACATGGTTTGGTAATAAACTGAGCACACGATATCTCAGTTCCCTTGTTAGTGTCTCATTGTCGTCATGTTTCCTCTCTCTCACAGGGAGATAGCCAGAGGTTGCGAAGGAATCCTTAGGTTTTCGAGGCATTGGATTCTCATCAATGTTTACATTACTCAAGCCGACATTCTTGCTTCCGCTTTGTCCACCACTGCTCGTGTGGGTGCTTCCCTCCAAGGCGGAACGCTCCCCTACCGATGTATTTTTACATCTCACAGCTTTGGCAGATCGCTTAGCCTCGTTCATCTTTGGCGCAAGAGCACTCGATCAATAAGCTATTACGCACTCTTTCAAGGGTGGCTGCTTCTAGGCACACCTCTTGGCTGTCTCTGCACCCCTACCTCCTTCATCACTGAGCAGTCATTTAGGGATCTTAGCTGGTGATCCGGGCTGTTTCCCTCTCGACGATGAAGGTTATCCCCCATCGTCTCACTGGCCGACCTTGACCCCCTGGTGTTTTGGGTATTTTGAGGTCATATCTAGTATTCTTAGTTTGCCTTGACTTGGTATCGCTCTCGTGGCCTACACCAAAATAGTGCTTTACCCCTAGATGTCAAGTCAAATCGAATATTCGATGCTCTTCTATACCGATAGGAATATCTTCGTTGATCCAAGCCTGAATATAGAGTTCCTATTAAAAAGAAAAATTGATAATCTCCCAATCCAAATATCTTCTGTCCGTACTTCTTTTATACGGAGTTTCTTTCATATCCATAATTTTAGTTTTTCTTAAGAGAGCCTCTTCTAGTAAATCATACATAGGTACCAAAAATACTCCATCTAGTATATCAAAAAAAAAAAAAATGTAATGAAAATAAAGTTTTAGATTATTATTTGTTTTGAATGGTGATCCATAAATATATGGATCCCTCTTATTTTCACAATAAATAGATCAATAAGATAAATGATTATATCTATAGTCATTTTTCGCTATCTCCTCTCTCACAAGGAGATAGCCAGAGGTTATATGGGACTGTGAATATCACTTCCCTAAATAGGACAACACTTCTATTTGAAGAAGTTTCTCCCCTCGTAGGCTTTTACTAAATAGTACTAAATAATATAAACACAATCTTCGTAGAATTATAAGATGAATTTTCTCTCTTTACTGAAACTACTTGCGATGAAAACACCTCAAGACATAGTGGCCTGAACCTGATAACATTTCACACAATTTTCAAAGGGAAAAAAATAATCTTCAAAACTCTTGAACCAACTCTTACGCATCATATCTCCGTATTTTTCTTGTTTTTTTTGTCACAGTGGTACCAATGCTTCTCACGCCATCAATATATCTCCACTGATTAGGGGAAAAGAAGAAATACAAGTTTATAAATCTACAGAAGCCACCAAGAGAGCTCCAACACTAATTCAACAAACTAGAGCCTATCTACGGGAATCTGCATGACTGCAAACCTCACCTACCACAATGATGCCACTACGATTCTCAGGCCAATCTATCATTGTTACTGCAAGGGCCACAATCTTGACGGGAATTTTCTGAAGTAGACAATACGGACCTCTCTCTGGCCTGCTTTTTAGCCATCCTTCTGTGCTTTCGCTTGTTCTGGTTCGCGCAACCAGCTCGCTCTCCTAAGCAACAATTTTACAAAAAACAATGGGAGCCTTCAGCAAATAGAACAATCATACGAATCCAAAATGGTGGGACTCAATTAACCACATAACTAGTTTAGACATTACCTCCATAATGTTAGAAAGCTCTTTCCCTTTCAGGCAATGTTTCAGAAAAAACTAGAGAACACTAAGTTTAGTCCTCATTATGAAGAATATGGGAGGATAAATTTGGTAAGACCTGACATTTGGTATTTTTTATGCAAACTAGTTGCCCTCATAACCTCATGGTTGCATTTCAGGCAATGTTACTACCATACACATTCTAACACGCGCAACCAAGCATGTGCGGTTGTCCAATAAGTTACAATAAATGATAGTTAGAATTCTTCTACTCAAACAGAAACGGCATGCCCATTCCACTGATTTACTTGGGAATTCATTTCCATTTCTTGTTTCAACAACAGGCATACTCCACATGCGTATGTTCTTGGTAATCTGTATTCATTTCTGTCATTCGTACAACGATATCGCTTGTTACCAATTTTTCAATATCACAGAGGAAAATATTTTCCAAACCGAGTGACATGTTCGATGTAAAATGGCTTGGCAGTGGCACTTCAACATACATAAAAAGGCATCATTGATCTGTTAAATTAAGCTTTTAAGCATAATCCATTGCCTAATTTAGCATATGATTTTACCAAACCATAAAACTGTATTCCATGTATCCAAATCAAGATATGAACTACAAGGCCTGACATGGAAACAGTACCAGGCATGGCGCTTCCAATGTCCG
This sequence comes from Rhododendron kiyosumense, assembly GCA_019656275.1. Classification (NCBI taxonomy): domain Eukaryota; kingdom Viridiplantae; phylum Streptophyta; class Magnoliopsida; order Ericales; family Ericaceae; genus Rhododendron; species Rhododendron kiyosumense. Next base: position 19,126 of record BPLS01026949.1, read on the forward strand.
ATTTCTCAGCGGCATTTCGAACAACACCTTGATACTCATTGCTAAGATCACCAGAACCATCATCATCGCCAGGTAAAAGAGGCCCAATTAATTTCCTGCGACTTGAAGCCGCTTCTCTAACCTTCTTCTTCCGAATCCGCTTCCTCTGCGCCCTAGTCAGCTTCTGAGGCCCACATTCACCTTCGTCATCGCTTGACGAGGAGCAGCCACTCTTCCCAAATTCATCTGCACGCCCGGAAAAATATCAAAATTAATCCAAACCCTAATTGCTCAAGGATATGTCCCACGTCCTAGCCACTAAGATAGCCCCGGCGGTTTTAATAGGGCAGATAAACGAATCAATCCACTCGAGTCTAAACTCGTATTCGTTCGTTAAGAGCCTGTTCGAGATGGGTCATGTTCTGGAGCTAATTAAGTTTTTAAATCAAGCTTGAACAACTAGCTGCTCGGCTCGTTCTAAGGAGCGGTTTATCTAGAATTGAATTCACTGGAAATGGTACCTGAAATGAGATCTGTATCCAAGCAATTCTGCAATATGTTGATGGGTTGTTCCTCATCTCTATCCTGCGTTTTTTCTTCATACCATGAGAACTTAAAAGAAAACGAAATCAGAGAGAGAGAGAGAGAGAGAGTACTTGAAGAGGAGGGGAGGGTGGGGGAGGGTAGAGAAGGTTGAGGAGGGACTGGTGGAACTTTCGACGTTTTTCTTCCTTCTTCTGCATATTGTTGCGAGAAAGATAATCGTCTGTTCAAATTTTCGTTTTTGTTTTTGGAACGCTGCTACAGGTACAGCATTTGTACAGCAGCCATGCACAGAGCCCTTATACGCCCGTTTCGGGTTCTGTAAAGATGATCGGAGCCGTTCATTTTGTTCAAAATACTTCGTTTATGGTCCCCGTAAAAAGTCACCTCAATCCGATATCGGAGCCGCTCATTTTGAAGTAAAGTTGGATGATTTGTAAATACCCTTCCCGATATCGGATTAAGGTGATTTTTTACAGGAACCATAAATGAAATATTTTGAACAAAATGAGTGGCTCCGATCATCTTTGCGAAACCCGAGACAAACGTAAAAGGACTTTGTGCATTGCTGCTGTACTGCAAATGCTGTACCTGTAGCTTTTTTGTTTGTTTTTGGAGGCTTTTCGTTTGCATCTGCGGCAAGCCAGCCGGGTCACACTAAATGGGAATTGATTTTGACGCTTTCTTCTCTATTGTTCGCATTCTTTTCTTCTTTTATTAGTAAATAAAAATAATGGTTTTGTATATTATGTGCAGAATGCATTACGAATTCGTAAAATAATTTGAGAGATATGCTCAGAATACAATTTGCAACGAGAATAGTGTTTGAAAAATAGGTACAAAATGCATTATGTTCGTCTTTTATGTTGACTAAAATGGTGAGAAGTCAAAAAACTCATTTTCCCTACCTCTGGCGTTTTTTTCTCTAAACTCAAAAAACTGAAAAATGCATTTTAGGAGGGGTGAGGGGGAACAAAGTTACCAAACACCTGAACGCTGAAAATATGAGAAAACCAAAATGGGAAATTCAGGAAATGATTTTCAAGCTTCCCTTTCTACGGATCGCATTCCTTTCTTCTTTTTATTTTTGTAAATTTACCACATTACTCTTCCATGTGTGAAATAGTGAGCTAGTGGAAGGTATAAACAATAAAAAGAGGATAGTTTTGGATCTCCCCTTTTACTCTATGTTCTATTTCTTTTTTTCTTTTTTTTTTGGTAGGAGAATTCTCTAATCAAGTGGAAAGTACTCAATTGTTTGACAACGGGAGGCTTGTGCTTTGCAAGAAGAGTTTTTGTTTTAGAGATGTTTAGGTGGGCTTTAAGTATGGGCTAATAGCATATCCAGCCCTTACCCGAACCCTCACTCAGATTCAAAATTTGAGTAAAAACTCCAAAAAATCAGTTTTCCAAACCCATACCGAATTGAGTTTTCCACCAAAATAAAGGATGGGAAAATGACGGCCAATGACGTGTTTTGACAATTAATACCCGCCAAGGACATTTTTAGCATTAACAAATGTTCTAAGCGGGTATTAATTATTAAAATATGTCATGGGCTGTCATTTTCCCATAAAGGATACTCTAACCCTATACCAAATTTTCAACTGCCACTTTATGGTGGTATTCGTCGCCAGAAGGAGTATTTTTTTTTTTTTGGGGGTAAATTGAAAATTTTATAAGCACAAACAAACTACAAATCAAAGGATCTAGTCCTTACAAGCCAAGAGAAAAAAGTAAGCACACAGCAACTAACAGCTGTAATTATAACCCCAAAAACACTTAGGGGGAAAAAACATTTCTTGGAATTCTCCAAGATGTCACAATTGACAGATTCTGGGCAGAAGCACAAATCCATCTCCAAGAGCTGAGACAAGCACGAACATCCTCAATTATAGATAGTTGCAAAAGAGAGAAATCCACACTTTTTTGCTGAAACACTCGCAAATACCGTTCTCTCCATAGCCAATAAACTGTGGCTGCCAAAGACAATTTGCATATAGTATGAGCCATAGAACTGCCACTGCTATGTTGCTGCATCCAAGACAAAACCCCAGGCAAATTTATTGGACCATTACTAACTCCATTTTGCGCCAAGATATAGGACCAACCTGCTGAGTATAACGGCATGAAAAAAAGAGATGGGAGTGGGATTCAGGTTCACAAAGACAAAGGTTGCATGTAGGATCAACTGGCATACCCCACAAGATGAGGCGATCTTTAGTAGATAATCGTCCCAACACAGATAACCACAGAATAAAGGCCCACCTTGGAGTGTGACGTTTGAACCAAATCACGTTATGCCAAGGAAAAGGAGGATTAGACTCCCTAAAAGCTTGCCAAGCCGAGCAAGCTGTATAAACACCCCTTGGAGACAGGTTCCAAAAGACAGAATCAGCAGAGTTGGGGTTTGGAACAACATGAGCAGGTGTAGCACTCATTATTTCCATGATGATAGGATTCCGCTGCCTAGGCCAACACCAACTATCCCTTTGAATAATAGAACAAACTTTTAAAGAGAGAGATCTCCCATAATTACGCACTAACTGCTCCCCAAATTTCTGGTATAGAGGTCCCAAGGGGTGCCAGTTGTCCATCCATAAAAAGGTGTCTTTACCATTTCCAACTTGGTATGAAATCCAAGGCTGAACTTTATCCCTTAGCTTAAAAAGTTTCCTAACAGTCCAAGAAGCATTTGAAGGAACTCTCAAGCCCCATATACTCCTGTATTTGAGAATGTACATATGAATCCATTTAACCCATAGAGTATCGCTCT
>BPLS01026949.1:37423-63174 GCA_019656275.1 Rhododendron kiyosumense
GGGAGGGAGACTTGTGTGAAGTGAAGTCAGCAGGGTAGGAGACACTAACTATTGACTAACCCTCAAAAATCAAAATAAAAGGTATTTATATAGTCGGGTATTCAGAGGCGGATCGGGTGCAGATTGGATATGGATAGAATATCGGATCGAAGGCAGATTTATCTCCGAATCCGATCCGATCTACAAATTTTTAAAAAAAATAAATTCGAATCCGCCCTGATATCCGAAAAATCCAATCCATTCAGGACGAAAAACAAATCGAATATGGACGGGTCGGTCGAGATGGCCATCCCTAACCAGCAACATCAAAACTGCTGAGATCGGCAACAATTTGTGCATTGGCAGACATCTTTGCCAACGGAATTGTAGTTGCTGCTACCAGGTTGCTGTTTTACTAGCATTGCTCTATCTATCTACAGCATTCTAAGATCTTGTTTTCTTCGTATTTTCAGCTTTCAATTTTCTTTGTCAAATTCAGCACGAGACTCGCATTATTAATATTTAGTCTTTGTAAAAAAGATAATGCAAGGAGAGAAGCACATTACTACTTAAGAGAGAGAAAGAGAGGGGGTGCCTTCGGGGTGTTCCCTATGGGCTAGTTAGGGCTAGTTCCCCTCTGGAGAGAGAGAGGGGCTGCCTCCGGGGTTTTCCTTGCGGGGTTAGTTCCCGTTGAGAGAGAGAGAGAGATGAGATCTAAGATAACTGTTCCAACATCGGACAAATTAAAATTATTTAAGTTGTTTATAAAGCGTGAATAACAACCTACTATTGCCCAAGCATGGTGGTGCGAGCCCATAACCCGAGCCGCACATAGACGGGCTGAATCTATTGCGTGAAGCTGAGGCCCCGACTCACAAAAATAAAAGGTCACGCAGGCCCAAGCGGGTTCTCGGTTGGCTGCCTATGAAAAGCCTTATCATTGAGAGTTATAGCCCATTATGCTAGATGTCACAGGGCTGTTTTTTGCCTAGAAAATTGCCCGTGATGGCACCAAGTTGGCCAACAACTTGGTCTCAGCCGACTAGTGTTTACTCACACACCTAACAAGTTTGAACGTCTAGGACACACACAAGAGTTACAGGAACCGTCCCAACCTTTTATTGCACTGACAATACAAGGAAATACACTCTAGAGCCTAGGCAGAACATCCCCCTGCCTTAGGCTACAAAATACCTTGCCTAAATAGGCTTACAATCATAAAAACGTGGCCACTAAGTACATGAGATCATGGGGCAAGCCCATGATCTTGCAGTTGACACCCCCAATTGCCCTAGGGCTGTGCTAGCCTTGCCAGAATCTACCAGCACATTAAATTCTGAAACTGCCTGGCTGCAACTGCCGGTAACTGCCTGCTTCTGCCTTTGACACCTGTCCCATGCTGCCAGCAACATAAGCAGCCCGTTTCTGCCTTGGACACTTATCCCATACTCCCAGTAACATGTGCAGAATGCTGTTAACCGTCAATAACCGTTTTGCCCGAGCCAACTCAAGTCTGCCTCCGTTTTGCCCGAGCCAACTTAATGCTGTCTGGCCAATCTCGTGATTCAACTCCAGCTTCCAATACTTAGCCGTTTTCCTCGATTGCCTTGTCCCACAAGCCTGCTTCTCGTTTAGCATCCATGCCTCGATATCATCGGGCCTTCACATGCATCACGACTGCCACTTGTCTAAGGGACCAGTGCCGACACCAACCGACACCATCGGATCACCTTGTAAAGACATGCCTGCCTCATGCCTTTGTTTCCACCGGTTGGCTAGGGTGTAAGGTGCCACCGCTAACCAAGCTTAGCAAGCCTTGAAAGTCAAGGTGCTAACAAACCACCCCCACTAGAGGAAGCCGACGTCCTTGTCGGTAAGGCCCGTAAGTACTCCAGCAGTTGCGTCTCAGACTGCCACAAAGTTCCATCCGTTTCCCATGTAGCCTCCAAGTCTTGCCCATTTTCACACTTCGCCAAACATTTGCCTCGCTCTGTCCTTTCGCCTTATCATCCAGAATCCCTTGCATCTGAACTGCGAGAGAAGCCCATTGAGCTTGTTTTCTTCCAGCAACTACCAAGTCTAGAAAATTCTGAGCTTGAATTGCCGATAGCCAGCCACCCATTCCTTCCCTTGCCCGCTTACTCTTCTCTGCCTTGGAACAACACGGTACAAAATAGGGCCGTTTCTCATCAGCAATCAAAATCCCACCGAGATATGGCATCACAGCCACTTTTGCAGCCACAAAGAACTCATTACCCAGTATAAGTTCAAAGTCGTCAAGCGGATACACCATCAAATCCACTTGCCCGTTCCAATCCCCGATCCTCAAAGCGACACTGCCCGTCATTCCATGCCCCACCTGTGCATTGGAATTCGTTGTCTTGATCCGACTGAAACTTTCCACGACTTTCAATTCAAGCGACTGCACCACCCGTTCTGAAACAAAGTTGTGTGTGGCTCCCATGTCCACCATGGCCAACACTTCTGTTTCACAAAGCAACACTTTGACATACATCAAACTCGATCTTTGCGAGGTCACTGCCTTGTCCGCATGAATCACGTTGAGCAATTGCATAGGGTTGACCCGAACATGCACTTTGGAGTCTGAATCACCATCTTTCCCTTCATCCACGCAAATAGCATTTAGCTTTTCGCGCGTTGGGCAATCCTTTGCCCGATGAGGCCCATCGCAAATGAAACAACTTTTGCTGAATTTCCCTTGGCCTTGGCGTTTGTCCTCCACAACCGATTCCGATTTCTGACCCTTTTCTTTCTAACTCTTATCCCACTTCTTTGAACCAGATTTTGACGTACTGGATTCAAAAGAATTGGATTCGCCCGTCAATTTGAAATCTGCCAACCCGTCGGCAGCGGCAACAGCCGATGGCAAGTCCTTGATTCCCAGCCTTCGTAGTTCCAACTGTGCCCAATTCTGCAAACCCGACATAAAATTGAAAACCTTGTCCTCCTTCGACATGTTCTTGATATCCCGCATCAAAGAACTGAATTCCTTCACATAATCTCGCACTGAACCCGTGTGCTTCAATTGTTTCAGTGACTCCCTTGCAAGCCATGAAGAATTGCAAGGCAGGAATTGATCCTTCAATTCCTTCTTCAGTGTTTCCCACTGCTTGATCTTTGGACGCTCGCTGTCCCCACATCGAGTTCGCCACCATAGTTTCGCATCGCCCATGAGAAACATCGTGGTGATTGTTATCCGGTCTCCTTCTGGAACACGAGCAGTAGAGAAGTACTGTTCTATATCCCACAGAAAGTTCTCCAACTCTTTGGCATTTCAGGCACCGCCGAAAGCCTTCGGTTCAGGGACCTTTACACGAGTCTCCAATCCGTCTGAGCGACCAAGGAAGGCCCTCTTCACAACCAGCAATTCCGACTCCAAGTTAGATACCCACTCCCTCATGACATCTGAGAGTTTGTTCAAGTCCACCAACATCTCTGTAAACTTGGATTCTGTTTGAACGACGTGTGTTTCGTGAGCCGTTCTCTGTGACTCAACTGAAGCCAACACATCATCCAAGCGTTCAACCAAGGTAACGCCCTCTTTAGATTCATCAGCGCCAACAAGCTTTTCCAACTGTGTAACTTTGACCTGTACCGCCTCGAGTGCGGCATTTGCAGCCATGACTCCAGCCCGGAGCTCTGCAACTTCTGCTCGCAACCTGGGTTACTTTGATACCAACTGTCACGGGGCTATTTTTCGCCTAGATATGTAACGCCCCCAAAAATCAGGGTACGTTAATGAAGCATTTTATTACATAATAAAGAGAGTTTATTACATTATAAATACTTCAAAGAGGTACAATTATTCAACAAGGAAAGGAAACTAAGGCTTCCTAACTACAGCTCCTCTTGCTTCTTCATCCTAGCCAGCTCCTCAGCTCCGGACGCCTCCAAGTGAACGGTCCATCTTGATCATCTACAAGATCTGACACATTATACCAGCGTCGCCATCGATATAATATGTCAGGGTCACCAAAAAGGCAACACCATGAGCTACAACGCTCAATAGGAAAATCTTACCCACCAACCTTACAACTAACAATCACAAAATCATATTCGTTTAATCGTCTAACGTTGGTGTCCAAGATTTCCTGATTTCTCCTACGCGACTCATCGTAGACCGTGTCAATCATTCTTATTTACAAAACATCTTTCAAAACATTTGCATTGGCTCCGTACCGCGGATAACCAAGCCTTTCAAAAATCTTAAGCATTGGCTCCGAACCGCGGATAACCAAGCCATACACACCCAACCTCGGTTCCGCCGTTCCGGGTTCCCGAGTATCCTCACAATGGTTCCGCCGCACCGGGTTCCCATTGGCACACATTGCATTGGCTCCGTACCGCGGATAACCAAGCTATACCTCACCATGGTTCCGCTGCTCCGGGTTCCCATGGGAACGCACAATGGTTCCGCTGCTCCGGGTTCCCATTGGCACACACCCTCACAATGGTTCCGCTGCTCCGGTTTCCCATTGGAACACACACACACCTCACACAATGGGCAAGTCCGGCCACATTGCGGATTTTCAAAACATTAAACCTTTTCAAACACACCCTAGGTGCCATGTTTCTATTTTCTCGATTCTCGTGTCTCGTTACATGCAAAGACTCCGTGGTAGGACATATCACATACGTAAACAACAAATCATTCATCGTAATCCAACAAGATCATCCAACTCTATTCTATACCACAAGTAACTCAAACAACTCACATAATCATGCTCATAATCAATTGCAAGATCAAAATACAAATACTTGAAATGGAAAGTTTATAAAGATAACTCACTTTAAAAGGGAAGAATACAAGATCTTACATATACATAGGAATAGGGTTAGAATATCCTACCTTGATCCGAAACTAGTCGGGGCCGAATAAGCTAGGTGGAAAATTCCTCCGAATCTGGACCGAACTTCGGACGGCAGTAACTCGGTCAATCTTTGGCCGAATAGAGTCGTTCTTGGGTCGAGAACGAAGCTCTCTAAACCCTCTACAACTCTTGAGAAGAAAGTTAATCCTAGAAACGAACCTAGGTTGGAGAAAAATGGGGATAAAGGAGTGGACAGTGAGCTGTCCAGAAAAGAAAATCCAGAAATTTTACTGAACTTCGGATGGCAATATCTGGGTCATTTCTTAACCGATTGGGGTGATTCTTGAGCCTAACTTCAAGGTTTCGAAGCGCTCTACAACTTTCCAGAAGGAAGTTGATCCTAAAAACTACTCTAAACAGGAGAAAACTGGGGATTTTCGGACGGGACAGTGGCTGCCCAGAAAACAGAAAATGGTTTTCTAGAGAGAAGGAAGAGCTAATTGCTTGAGGTGTGAGTTCAAAGGCTTGGAATGGCCTTCTATTTATAGGCAAAGGGCTTGGCCTTCTCCTCTCTCTCTCTCTAAGTCTCACCTTGACACTTGGCAATGAATCTTGAAAGATCAAAACTAATCCTAGACTTGTAAGGCTATTCTTGTACCTTGGTGATATTCTTGGATCAAATGGAGGGTTAAGATGATAATGGTACATGATCCAAGGGTTAAGAAGCTTGCTAGGTGTCCAAGAAGTATATCAAATCATATCTAACTTTTAAGCACAAATCAAGGAAAATCCTAGGGTTGCATGGCTATGTTTGTACTAGATTGGATTCTTGGATCAATTGGATGGCTAGGATGAATCCTTGGTGGGCAAGAAAGACATTGGTACAAGATCTAAGGGTCCAAATCCTTGCAAGGTGTCAAAGGAGGTGATTTCCTAGCAATGAAGAATAGATACACCAAGGATTTTGAAAGATATGGGAGATACAATCCAATCTCCTTCCTTCCTCTTTCCTCCCTCTCTCTCTCTCTCTCTCTCTCTCTCTCTCTCTCTCGGCCCTCTCTCCTCTCTCTCTCTCTCTCCCTCTCTCTCCCTCTCTCAAGTACATATATATATATATATATATGCACACAAAGTTCAAGAAAACAATAAACAAAAGGGAAATTTGTACCATGAGATCAAAGGAGATTTTAAAAGGCAAGATTTTCTCATTTAAAACAAATCAATAGGCACATGGGTACAATGCTAATATATACACATGTACCAAATGATCTTGGAAGATCAAAATCCCAATTTTAAATAATAAAAGAGTACCTAAGAAATCTTAGGTATTAAAATCCTCCAATAAAATATTGTATATCATCCCATGGGATTTTTGAAAAAGATTAGTTTAATGGAATCCTTGTACTTTGTTGGAAGACTAAAGCTATTAACCAATGGGTAATAAATCCCCTAACTTCTATTGTCCAATGGACAATAGTGACTTGGCAACTTTTATTTTAAAATAATTGGTACTTTGGCACATGGGGTTTAAAAGAAAATATTAAATTAATCAACCCATGTACTAAGTTGAAAGATGAACCTTTTACCCAATGGATAATAACCACCCTAACTTCTATTATCCAATGGATAATAGTTGTTAGGAAGATTAAACATTAAAGTAATCCAAAAAGGTACTTTAAAATAATCAAAAAGTAATCAAAAAGTTACTTTTTACTATTCATAGCACTTTAATAAAGTAGACATTTAATATAAACTAATGGGGTTTCTATTATCCAATGGATAATAGTTTCCCTAACATTATTGTCCAATGGACAAAGAATATATCCAAAATAATTAAAAGAAAAAGAATATCCAAATTCTTAGTCTAGGTTCAAAAGGTTCAAAATGTTCAAAAGGTTCAAGGGGGGGCAAAACGGTCATTTTGCGGCTAAGGAAAAGTAACTAAATAGCTTGCTAGCTCGGTTACTCCAATCGGATGGTTGAAAGCTACAAGGTTTGCTAAATCGGACTAAAGCGCAAAGAATTCAAATTTCAAGGGGCAAAAACGTAATTTTGACAAACTACAAGGAAATTCAAATAAAATTCAAATATTTAACGAAATTTTTAACGACCGAAAATCAGGGTCGTTACAAGATAACTGCCCATGATGGCACCAAGTTAGCACTGACAATACAAGGAAATACACTCTAGAGCCTAGGCAGAACATCCCCCTACCTTAGGTTACGAAATGCCTTGCCTAAATAGGCTTACAATCATGAAAACGTGGCCACTAAGTACATGAGATCATGGGGCAAGCCCATGATCTTGCAGTTGACAACCCCAACTGCCCTGGGGCTGTGCTAGCCTTGCCAGAGTCTGCCAGCACATTGAATTCTGAAACTGCCTGGCTGTAACTGCCGGTAACTGCCTGCTTCTGCCTTTGACACCTATCCCATGCTGCCAGCAATATAAGCAGCCCGTTTCTGCCTTGGACACCTGTCCCATGCTCCTAGCAACATGTGCAGAATGCTGTTAACCGTCAATAACCGTTTTGCTCGAGCCAACTCAAGTCTGCCTCCGTTTTGCCCGAGCCAACTCAAGGCTGTCTGGCCAATCTCGTGATTCAACTCCAGCTCCCAATACTTAGCCGTTTTCCTCGATTGCCTTGTCCCACAAGCCTGCTTCCCATTTAGCATCCATGCCTCGATATCATTGGGCCTTCACATGCATCACGACTGCCACTTGTCTAAGGGACCAGTGCCGACACCAACCGACACCATTGGATCACCTTGTAAAGACATGTCTGCCTCATCCCTTTGTTTCCACCAGTTGGCTAGGGTGCAAGGTGCCACCGCTCCCAAGCTTAGCAAGCCTTGAAAGTCAAGGTGCTAACACTAGGGAACCCACGTGACCTCGTGCATAAATTCCAATAATTGAGTCCTTGAGAGGCTTGCTTCGCGAATTCAGTCGGGCCCGATGGCCGGTCGGTGTCTGGCCCAATTTTTTCGCCCGCCGGCCCTTTCATGTTTTTTTTTGTTTGGGGGTTTTATTTGCTTCCCTCATTAAATTTGTTCTTTTTTTTTTTATAAGTGCACAAAATTTTATTAGGCTCAAACCAAGAAACAAAGTACAAGAGATAAAATGCCCTCACAAGAAACATCTATACAATCAGCCATACAAGGTAGCTCTAAACAAAAAGACAAAAGAACACACAGTAAAACTATACAAACTCCATAATCATAATTTTAACTTTTTCGATTTCTCTCTTCGAGTCAAATCAATAATCCAAAAAAGTTAGGCGCAAAACAAACAAACGCGAATTCTTTTTAATAAGAACAAAACGCCCAAAACGTCCAAAAAAAAAACTTAGCGGAAGCTTTGGGGTATGGTGGGGTGTGGTGTGGAGTCTGGCAGAGATTGGTATTGAGGTGTGGGTGCCAGGACACCCCCTGTCTTGCTATCTTCTAACCAATACATTTGCCAAGTTGAATGTGGCTCTAATCAATCTTTTAGGTCTTAACCCATTGAGTGTTTTTTTTCCCCATCTTATAACGATATTAGTTTGAAAGAACATTGAGTTCTACTTTTATAAATGCTTGAGTTATGTGTATGAAACAAAATTACTTTGTCAGTCATACTTGACAGATATATTACACAACGATGAAATAGTAAATTTAACTTTTTACACATTTTCTAGAAATTAGTCTTCTCCCGGCCTTCAACAAAATCCTGGTTCCGTCCCTGGGTGTGGATCAAACTGATGCATTAGTTCTAATGTTAAGATAAATAATAATACATTCAACGAAATTTACCTCATGAACAAAGTTAATTTTTTCCAAATAACCTAAGGCCAGGAATTAAACTTTTAAAAGTTTTGGGGGAAACTTATATTGTCGGTTAATGATGGAAGTTATTTGCAAGTAGTACTGTTATGAGGTACAACGTTTCTAGCCAAAATGTTCTTGACAATTTGCGAGCTAAATTAATGGACTTATTAGAGCATCCGTACCAAACTCTCTAAATTTTGGATCAATTTTTACCTCAAAAAGTCACTTTATTACTTTAGCTACCTACTTTTAAAATATATACTGCATCAGACTCTTTACTCTCGCTCTCTTCTCAATTAAAATATTCAAACTCACCCAAACAAATTCCCAGGACGGATCGTGTTCGCCGGCGGCGACGGAATTCCTCGCTACGGAGGAATTATTGTTTATATAAAAAATAAGGATAAAAAATTAATTGCTCTAATTTTAAATCTGTTTGAACCAATGTGAAGATCTTATTTTTTTGATCATTTTATCCTAAAGAGTCATAATTAATATTTGTTTCTAGAACTCTCATAATCAAGTTTTTGCTCTAAAAGGTTCCAATAACAGAATAATGAAATAAAGAAACGTGCGGAGAGCACAAATAAAATAATAAAATATTAAGTAGCGTGTGAATAGTTCCTTTCTTCTTATAAAACAAGGAACTGTAGCAAAACTAAAATTATGTAAAGAAGCGAGTTGGCCCACGAGACTGATGCTGGCCCACGAGACTGATGCAGCAAACTTTTGAGAAATTTACATTACTGTAGCTGTAGAAGAAGAATACCGAAGGAGATGTGAGTGCCCTTAGAGCATCCTTAGAGCAAGTTTATCAAACAATGTAAATTACCTTTTTCTCTATTTTGAAGAGGAAAATCACAAAAATATACTTGCACTAGATTAGGTAAAAGAAGAAGTAAAATCCATTTGTGAATAGTTCTTAGTCATTTTTACCTAAGCACTATTTATGCTCTTTTCTTTTTTTATTGTTTCTTTTCTCTCTCCTTCCTCCTTCTCCTTTCTCCTCTCTTTATTTTTAATATTGGAAAAAGAAAAAAATAATATTTTAATAGATGATAGGTAAAATAGATTGTGTTGGTATAGTTGTAAAAGAAAAAGTTGATAGTTAAAATAGAATTGAAAACTGTTCACGTGGTATTTTAGCTTTACATTGGTAAACTTGCTCTTATCAGGCAAGCCAAAATGCCTTTTAGGCTAATTCAGCAAGTCAAACTGTCAAAGGCACAAAATGGCCTCAAAATTAGCCTCAATGCTCTTACTCGCTAGTTTGCAAAATTTTTCAATTGCTAGAGTTCCTCGTCGAGGCCGACGAGACACTATTCACCCGCTACTGAATATTTTAATATATTTCCCAAAGCCAGGTTGTCTCCCGGCATCCCAAGTGCCAGTTGGTCTGCTTTTGCATTGAATTCGGGTGATTGACTATTCAAACCAAAATGAAAATGAGTACAAAATTATATTTTAATGAGAATATAACTTGTACAACGAGGCTGATGTAGGCGGTGTCAAATTTTTTTTAGCTAAACTGTAGACCATTTTGTTATATGTTAGAGCATCCACATTAGGATCTTTATTTGCCCCATTTAGCTAAAATAGAGAGGAAAACTTCATTTATAGGCATGCAGCAGTCTCGCCTTTGCTTCACTCAAAGTTAACATTGCTACAGTTCCACGCTGAACAAGACGAGGAACTGTTCAAATGTTATACATTATTATATTATTATCTTGAGCTGACACACTCCCAAAAATAGGACCTGTTTGGCACATGCAAGAAAAGTTTTATTTTTTTATTTTTGTGGTGCCAATTATGGGTCCTACAAAGATGATTCAAACCGCAAGTCATTCTTATGATATTTTTTTATGAGTTCCTAAAAAATATTAGCTCAATTCGATATCGATAAGGACTGTTTCAGAATTCATAAAGAGCACCCTACGAATTCAAAAACACCATATGAATTTTGAAACAGCTATTACCGATATCAAATTGAGTTAATTTTTTTTAGGAACCCATAAAAAATATTTTAAGAATGACTTGTGGTTTGAACCATCTTTATGTGATCCGTAATGGGCCCCAAAAAATCATCAATTTATTGCACATTTGTCGTGCTTCAAACAGGGTCTTTGGCAAGAAATATTTAATTGAGAAGAGAGTGAGAATAAACAACAATTTTAATGGAATAGCTTTAATATAGAGAGCCTGGTGCAGTAGTCGTGTTAAAAGTGAGTAGCTAAAGTAATAAAATGACTTTTTAAGGTGTAATTTGGTCCAAAATTTAAAGAGTCTAATGCGGATGCTCTTATAATTCAGTATGAAAATTGATAAACTATTTATTCAGAAAAGTGGATGAAAATTTGTTGAGGCCTGAGAATAAAAAATGAAAGGATCATAGAGGCAGAGGCGGCAGAATGTGAAATGTTATGGTTAAGGTTTGTTGACGCCTGAGAATAAAAAAAGAGAGGATCATAGACAGTAGTAGAACTGATTATCACCGACTGACGCACGAGGTTCATTATAGGTTTCGCACGAAAAATCCAAATTGTTCAATAGTTTTTAAAAAAATCGAGCAAACTTGTGAAAACCAGCTCAATCCAATATGTGTAGATACCCGATTCAATCTTCTCATTTTTCATTCAGATTACAGGATCACTCGTATTTTTTCAAAAAAAAAATTGAACAACTCTGATTTTCTGTGCGGGATCCAGAGTGGGCCTTGCGTGACCATCGGTGGTCGATGGGTCTCGCCACCAGCGGTAGCTGTGGCAGGATTTAGGCCCCGTTCCGGATTGAGTTCTTAAAAAATAAATATTTATTTGCAATTTTCAAGCTTAAAAATAGTAATCTTACTAAAACAAAAAAAAAATGCAATATGGATTTTATTTAATAGATTTCGATAAGATTTATCAAATTCAGAAAAAAAATTAAAAAATTATTTTTATAAGTCCATTATTTTTATGGTTGAAAATATATCCTTATTTTTTAATTTTACAGTATTTGAGAAAACGAAACGGACTTTGAACTGTGACAGGTGAAGAACAAAAAGTTACCTACGGAAGAGATGATAAAGTGTAATATCGAAGCATAGTTATAATTATATGACATAAAGTTTTTCGTACCACGTGACCTCTCAATGGATTACATCAAGCACCACAATGGTGCGGTTTTTTAGCATTTGCCAATTTCTTTGACTTTAGAAGTTCAATTCTTCAACTTGCAAGCTGCAGGGGCTCACTTATCATTATGTACTGGCCCACATAAGCTTCATTGCACCGGTTAGCTTTGTCTTTTCCTTTTTTTTTGGTTAACCGTTAAAGGCACTTTACAAAGTCATATCCCAACCCAAAAAAAAGTCGTCACGGAACGGTGCTTCACGCGGAGAGGGAAAGAGAAGCTGGCACTCAAAAACGCCCAACCAACACCTCACATGGTTCCCCATCATTATCAGAAAATCTGACTCTCTCTCTCCCCTTTTGGCACGGTTAAAAGTTCGCCCGCTGTTCTTTAATTAACTTCTCATTCGCTTCTGCAATTAATATTTCCTCCGTCCCTTTTTAAATGTTCTGTTTTATAATTTTAATTTATTAAAAAGACATTATCATTACACCTTTCACATTAATTTTTACCGCCACTTTCTCTCCTTATCCTTTATGAAAATATCAACATTACATTTTTACTCACTAACTTTTCAAAATGAAATATACTTTTAGGGACAAAATAGAAGATTCACCAATTTTTATTTACTAATTTTATAAAATGGACACTAATTAAAAGATAACCAAAAATAAAATACTAAACTCTAAAAAAAAGACAAAGGGCCCACATTCTGGGCTGACTATTATAGCTCTGCGTCAATTAAGCCAGGGTTAACATGTGTAATGCTGTTACTGATTACACTAATTGTGTCACGGTCTACTCATTAAGCCCACATAGTACTACTATTATATTGTAGTAAATAGTATGTTATTGTTGAAGTAATAATTATGTAACGCGTCAATCATGTGGGTCCCAGTGACCTCGATATCTTACCGCACAAATTCATGACATGTGTCCGTTTAGGTGTCCAATTTGGTCCTACTCAAAATTGTACTTGCAAATGTGAATAAAAGATTTTCGCTAGACGGTAGCTTAAATTTAGCATTTAAAATTGAATAAATTAAGTAATGAGTACTTAATTAATTAGTAAGTTTGATAATCATATTTCCCATAACTTGAAAGATTAAGGTGTAAAGACCCATTCTTTTAAAAAAACAAAAACAAAAACAAAAATATAATCTTGCTTGTTAGTTTATTTAATGCAGAAAGTTATTTCTGTCGTCACACTAAATTTTATTCCGTAATCGATTGTGTATGCGTGTGTATCCGACGAGTAATTTTAATTTCTAGTATATGTGGGCATGTGTAGCACTAAATTTTTTTCCAACCAACTAAAGCCATCACCTCCCTCCCAACCGAACTCATCGAATTTCCGTAGCAATCCTAAATTAACTAAAGCAAACATCATCCATCAAACTTCAGCATGTTTAACCATTTTTGTCATCTCCTTTTCTCTAACCAAAAGAAACCAACAACCACCCTAGAAACTTGCTTTAACCACAAAACTTAATCCATACTCACACACTCCATAAACCACTAGATTCTTCTTTTTCCTTGTGTACGTGGCCTTTCCCCACTCATTTGTCCCAACTAAGACTGTAAATGAGCCGAGCTACTCGCGAGCAGCTCGAGACTCGGCTCGCTAATTGCTCGGATCGGCTCGGTTCGTCACCTTAACGAGCGAGCTCGAGCCAAAAAAATAAGCTCGTTACATTAACGAGCCGAGCTTGAGTTTTCTAATACTCGGCTCGAACAAGCTCGTGAGCCCGATAAACATATATATTTGTATATGTTTTATATATATATATTACCCATACATGCACATACACATACATGAACACACATACACTAGCAACCAGCTGGAAGGCAGGAGGCTTTATAGGCAAAGGGGTGGGAGGTGAAATGTATTTCTGCCGACGTGGGACAACTTTATTCTCAAAGGAACTCATTCCTCCCTTCTCTTGCAATCCCACATCGGTTATCCAAAGAAAAGGAACAAGGCAGAGTGCCTTTATAACTTGAGGGCTCCTCCGCTTTTCGCTGGTGCTCTGCTCCAAGACCACGGCTTGAGATTTTCGAGCCGGGCGAGTCGAGCTCGAGCCTCGCATATAATTGGTGAGCCGAGCCCGAGCCCAATTTTTCAAGCTCGTCCGAGCTCGAGCCGAGCTCGAGCCTTTTAATTTTCTGACGAGCCGAGCTCGAGAAGCATGATACTCGGCTCGACTCGGTTCGTTTACACCTCTAGTCCCAACTAGCCTCTTTTCTTATCTCCTTTCTTTCTTTTCTTCTTTTATAAATCAACTCCCTTCCCAATTTCATGTTCACGGCAGAGAGAGAGAGAGAGTAATGGCTTCTTCTATATTCATTCCTCTCCAAACAAACTACCACCCATCTCCCTTATCTACTTTCATTTTCGGTAGAGCAAGGGAACACTTCTTGGTTTAAGTTTTTCCGCGGACTTAGAATATTTTAACTTGACAGAAATGATTAAAGGAAGTGTATATATAATTTCGTTCAGTAATGGTCATTATCGAAATTGATATGCATCTGTTAAATATTGCTTAACGTTTCTATTAGTATATTACTCCTTGTGGATGAGCTACTGGATGAACAAAATAGAAAAGAAAAAGAAAGGTTTAATTATGTTTTCGTGTTTGTCTTGATAAATGTTATTGTCTTGTGAGAACTTAGAATGGACTTAGGTTCATGGGGTGGTATGCAATTAGAGGATCACGTAGACGTTGATAAGTAAGGGATAAATCGGAAAGTGATTGAGTTATGATTTCAAAATGGGTGCTAACAGGGGCCCAGTCTTGTGCTAAGATGGGTGCTAATAGAGGCCCAAGTTGTTTGAGAAACGTAACCCTAGGTAGGGCACATTGGTGATAGGCTGCGAGAACAAGTTTGGTTCCTTCCTTGCGTGGTTGCGTCGATTGTAGATCCGAGTAAATTTTTTTTTTTTAAACTTAATATGGAGTAACTTTTTCACTCACATACCCAGCAAACATTTTTTCACTACCGGAAATTAACAACTTGACTTTTCTCAATAACTTATTTATTATTGGAAACACCTAAAACTTTTTAACCCCAAATAAAAATCTACAAAATTTTTACTACCAGAAGCACCCCTTAGGTGCCTTCTAAATGTAGGCTTAAAAGTTGATCAAAATTATTATCATTGGCCACTCCACCGCTACAATCACTATCACCACCACCATCACTCCCACCGCCGTCGCTACTACGTACCATCACTACCACATACACTTTGTCATCACCGCTACCCCTACCACCCCCAACCACCACTTACAATCTCTCCCCCCCCCCCCCCCCCCGCCCCATCACGTCCACCACGTCTCCACCACCACCACTGCACTGCCACCACTATCACCACTCCACAACCACTACTCCACCATTGGCCACTACCACTACCACGGCCACTCCACCACCTCCACAACCATCCCCACTCTGCAACTACTCCATCGTCGCGCCACCATAATCACCGTTCCACTACTACCACAAATACAAGGTGATCACCACTATCAAAATTAAAAGAGAATTACTATAACTAATACAACTAAAATAAATTTATCAATTTTTAATTCAATGCTTAATATGTTTATAAAATAATTTCTAGCTTTAAAAATTCAGAATTCAAATTTCAGTACATAATTTTGCAGCTTTCAATTTTATAAAAAAGCACATTAGTAACCTACAAGAGAGAAGTTGGAAAACGTATGTGATAATGACACATATTTTTTATCGGATAATGGCACAGATAAAAGATTTATAATGCTGAAATTTTGATTTCCAACGAATGAATAGAAGTATGTCCTAAATGAGCAAAACGTACATTTGGATATTATTTGAGATATTAAGTTAATAAATTTACTGTACAATATTTTATTTATGCAAATAAAGTGTTACATCAGATGATACATAAATGTAATAACTAATATGTCCGGTGAAGATCAGTTGATCCTGTTGGGCAAAGGCAAATAGGGCCAAGTCAAAGTTGACTCCTTGCATGGTGCTTAATTGGTCGGGAATATGTCCTGTGAAGATCAGTTGGCAGTTCTTTGCTGTAACTTCAATACTTGTATTCTCTTACTACTACTTATAGTGCCAAAAAAAAGGGAAACCAACTCATTTCTTTTCCGTGAAATGCGCCAAATAGAACTCATTACCAACCTCCCTGCAATTTTTGCTTAAAAAACAAATTCACTTTTTCAGACCCAGACATTTCAGGCATATATACCCGGTGAAGCTTCCTGCGTGTTTATAAGGCTTATATATGTCCACTTCATTTCAGATGGTGACATTCCTATAAAGAGATAGTTAGCCAGCCCGAGCATTTCTTTTACTCATTCTTTCCATTTTTGTAGTTTAGGCAGAGTAAGTCAACCTTAATTGGTAAGTTCCCATTTCTTATCTGTCCATTCTGTTTCTGTTTCGTTATGAGGATTATGTACTGCCTGGATTTTGTATGTGTGAAGGTTTTAAATAGTGGTGGCAACCCTGAAATGGTATCATAACAGTTGCCGGAATATAGAATTATACGTAGCTGAAATGGGGTTTAGCGTCCATAAATTTTGTAAAAAAATTATTTTGGTACAAAAGTAGTGAATTCGTAGCTGTCAAGTATTGGTCATAGTGGACGTGAAGGGACAGGAAATCAGACACAAACCAACACATATTAGATATCAACCTATACCTGTGCGAAATGTTGGTACCAAAAAGCCAAAAACTGATACTTAGCGGCCAATATGCCACGTAGTGACTGCTATGTAATGTTAAAAATGTAACTATGTCTCTGTGAAGAGTGAGATAATGGCAGAAATTAAGCTTATTATTTCTTGAATGATGGTAATAATTTTATGTGCATGTTTTTAGTTCTTCAGTTTTACATTTCTGTTTTCGAAGAAACACTAGACAAGTCATAAATGTTTATGGGTTTTAAAACTCCTTAATGATTTATATTGGGCTCATTTGATTTGTAGACACAAGAGCGTGCTTTGTGGTTTATATTTGGTTCCGACAATGGAAAGAAAAGTGTTGCTCCGTTCAATTTGTGTTGCATTATTGGCACTCCTGAGTGTTTCTTTGGTGAAAGCAGAGGATCCTTACAGATACTTTACATGGACTGTCACTTACGGAACAGCTTCTCCTATGGGTGTCCCTCAACAGGTAATTAATTTTTGAAATTGCTTTTCGGTTCTCGATTATTTTGTAATTGTGTCACTCTTGTGCAGTTTTTCGTATTTTTTTATATTCTAGTGTTTGATTTTTGAAGGTGATACTTATAAATGGCCAATTTCCTGGTCCTAGACTTGATGTTGTCACCAATGACAACATAATCATCAATGTCATCAATAAGCTGGACGACCCTTTCCTCTTGACATGGTAAGACTGACTCTCTCTCTCTCTCTCTCTCCCTCTCCCTCCACAGAATAATCTTTTAATTCTTGAGAAGCTTAAATTTCTGTATGGTGGTGATATGACTTCATTTGTTGAAGGTATAAGTAATAAAGTTGTTCCTCTCTCTAACAACTAAGCTTTTTGATGAGTTGGTGGTTAACAATCTAATATGATTAGTAACTAGTTTTGATTCCATGGCCGCATTTGAACTTGGAATTACTAGTAATTGCCAATAGGGGCCGGCAGCTTACGTCGACTAATCCATCGTCTAACCCCATATACTGAGTCTTTTCTGCAAATATTTAGGCTAGTTAACCGAATTACCTGAGGTTTTGCTTCGGAATACGTAGTTGCTTACCAACTTGGAATCCTACAAGTTGCATTACCAGCTGTTTGATGTAACTTTGAGTTCATTCCAATGTGTTACGCGACAAGAGGTAAATATATAGTGACATGATTTGGAATGCAATCCAAGATCTTGGATATATCGATAGTCTCTTTCAGTCGATTACGGTGGGTCCTGATCCTCCTGAATTTTTTATGAACAAGGCATTGACTGTAATTCTTGTGGCAAAGTTCAGCCTTGCAATGCCATTAAGTTGTGCATGTAGCTTCCTTCAAATGCAAAATATCTTGATTCGTAGATTTTGAGGGGAAAAAAGGACTGTATTGTCAATAATGTGTAAGCAATATTTTTTTTTCTTTCACGTACCTAATTAATAAGTTTACTGTACCATTTGGTGAATTTCTGCTGATTATACAGCATTCGCTATAAAACATGGAATAACGAGGCGAATTCTTTACTTGCAGGAATGGAATTAAGCAGAGGAAGAATTCATGGCAAGATGGTGTGTTAGGGACTAATTGCCCAATTCCTCCCAACTTGAATTTCACTTACAAGTTTCAAACCAAAGATCAGATTGGAACATACACATACTTTCCCTCTACTCTAATGCACAAAGCTGCCGGAGCGTTTGGAGGGCTAAATGTCTATGCAAGATCTGTGATCGCCGTACCATACCCTACGCCTGCTGAGGACTTCACTTTACTTATTGGTGATTGGTTCAAGACCAGCCACAAGGTGAGTAATACGATGCATAACGATTATGCACCTATGCATGCACGTGTTTTTGTACTTCTGCAACCGACTATCAATATAGACCCGTAAGGTGTGTGAATTGTTGTGCAAAAATTTCATCTTTCTTGGTCGACAAAAATAAACGATTTGTACATATCTGAAGCTCTTGAAAAATGGCATCGCCAGGGTGCATTGCTTAAATCACTAGGACTAGTGTTAATCATGATAATCTTATCAACTGCGGTTTCACAAACCAAGTCTACATTTTTCTGTTGTTTCTTTTCCATTAGTTTAATTTTGTCATTTAAAACCGCAATTTACTTATAGAGATGGTTCTTTTTCTTGCAATTGGAATTTATGCTCTCTTTGATGGTAAACATTTTTTTTCATTCGTCAATTTCATTGATAAAGCGGAGCTAAGCTGGATCCAAACTCATGATGAAGTTTCTTATTTTTTCCCCAATGGCATAAACTCATAAAGGTTCTTAAACGTTCATTTGGACTTGCGATTAAAGCTAGTGAAATTATTATGCGAATGGTCTCTCCATATTGCTAATGTGCTGTAATTAATTTGAAAGGCTACCCGAAAAACAGTCCATTGATGGAATGCACATTTCTGTCATATGCGCTATAATTTTCCATCATCTACACTATCGTTTTAAGATAACATGGCCTTCCATCTTCAGGCATTGCAGCAATATTTGGATTCAGGGAAAGCTCTTCCTTTTCCTGATGGCGTCCTCATAAACTCAGAGACTCAACCTACCTTCACCGGTGATCTAGGTCATTCTCTTACGGCTTTTCACCTTTTGAAGGACGACTGGAAATCGTGTCAGTAATGGGTTTGTTCACAATGTTTCCTTTCTTCTGCATTTTCAGGGAAAACCTACATGTTCAGGATTTCAAATATCGGCTTGTCGACATCCTTCAACTTTCGGATTCAAGGCCATACGATGAAGCTAGTTGAGGTTGAAGGATCTCATGTGGTTCAGAACACGTATGAGTCTTTAGACGTGCACGTTGGCCAATCGTTGTCTGTCCTAGTTACCTTGGATCAAGCTGCAAAGGATTACTACATTGTTGCATCTACACGCTTTACGAAGACTGTTCTCACAGCAACGGCAGTGTTACACTACAGTAACTCTCATACCCCTGTTTCTGGACCTGTGCCGACTGGCCCAACATACCAAAAACACTGGTCTATGAAACAAGCAAGAACCCTCAGGTATACAAAACAAGAAAAACTGTAGCCACGAGCATAAACTTTTACATGAAAACCACTTGAGCTTTTCTTAGGTTGCGTTTGACAGTAACATATTTTTTTTGAGTACCAAAATAAATAAATAAAAGTTTTTTGTGAGATAGCTGCTTTTATTGCATTAGTCAACTAAGGGAGGTCTTTGCATGCATGCCATGTATGTGGAGCTATATGAGTCTCCATTAGAGGAGTTAGATGCCTCTGAGATCAAAGAGTTATACAACAATATATTGCTGATTGTATTATGAGATCAGCAAATGTAGCCTTCAAGAGCCAAAAAGAAATGGGAAATAATGTAGCCTTTGAGTCACTGACTCACTGGATAGCACAATTGTTAAGGACTATACTATCTAACTTTGGTAGCTACGTTCCAAAAAACACTATCTGATTTCTTCCTTCGTTGTGTTACTTGAAGGTGGAACTTGACAGCAAACGCAGCCAGGCCCAACCCTCAAGGATCATTCCATTATGGAAAAATAACTACAACAAGGACATTCGTGTTTGCCAACTCAGCACCTCTAATAAACGGGAAGCAACGATATGCCATTAACAGGGTCTCCTACATCAATTCCGATACTCCTCTAAAGCTTGCTGATTACTTCAACATCCCCGGAGTCTTTAATTTGGCTTCTATCCAAAGCCTTCCGTCTGAAGGCCCTGCGTTCCTCTCCACATCTGTTGTGCCTGTCTCGCTTCATGATTTCATTGAAGTAGTTTTCCAAAACAACGAAAAATCCCTACAATCTTGGCATCTTGATGGCTATGATTTTTGGGTTGTTGGGTAAGTTATGAATCTTTTTGCTTTTAAGGCTGTAAACAAACCAAAGCCTACTCAGCTTGCTTGCGACCCTATTTAATTATTCTTCATGCCTTTAGTGAACCATTTTGTTGATGATAATTTTGCCTTTGGAACAAACAGTTACGGATTCGGACAGTGGACAAATGCCAGTAGAAAGGCATACAATCTAGACGATGCACTTACAAGACACACTGTGCAGGTAACCTTAATAACGGTTGAAATGATGCAATTTTACCACAATACTGTGCCTTAGCAGAACTCTGTACTTATCTTCCGAATTTACCACTCATATCACTTTGTAATATCCACCTGATTTTTCCTCTCATTCTTGTATTTTTTTGCAGGTGTATCCTAACTCCTGGACAGCTATATTAGTGTCCTTGGACAACCAAGGCATGTGGAATGTGAGGTCTGCAATATGGAACCGGCACTATCTCGGGCAGCAATTCTATTTGAGAGTATACGACCCAATCTGGAGCCTTGCTAACGAATACGACATTCCTCGAAATGCTCTTCTCTGTGGCAAAGCCATTGGACAGCACCCTTGATATGGTGTATTTTTCATCATTTCTGTTCTTCTTTATTCATGAGAGTTTGACTACAATGGAAGACTGGATACGCGCGGTTGGGAAGAGGGGACTGGGAGGAAGCATTATGTTTGGGCTTCCTTTTCTTTGTCTTTTTACTGATTGATTATCTGATTAGCTCTATTTACTGTCACTTATGTTGTGAAAAGTTTGTGGCCAGTGGTTTGCAGGATTTTGTCTGAGAATTCCTTAGACTTCTATAGCTGAAGTGTAAACTGGTTATAATAATTGTGTACCATATATTATAAAACTGCCCTGTCTAAGTGCTTGTTTTTTATTTTTTTATTTTTTTGACAAACGAGGAATATTGTACCTTTGCTTGCAGACATGCTCAATTTCACTAACGCCGTTGGGGACAACCTCCGAATAGCTTTCTTGTTTTCTTGGTGAAAATGGGTTTCTCAAAATATGGCCATTGATTTTCAATCGTAGGCTTAATCCTTGCACCCTGTTGGATCACACTCCTTCCACACAAAAAAAAGCTTTTTGTTTGCGCTTCTCGAATACAATATGGGAAGATCTACGCCCAGAATTGCGATTTGTTGACTCAGTTCGAGACTGAAAGAGGGCAAACTCTCTTGACCTCGACCTCCCTTGGGTGGTAGGTATCATTTTACCGAGTGTAACTTTGTTTACCCCCAATTTTGGTGAAGGAAACTTGACCACTTTCGGTTTAAAATGCATTAGTATAAGTTAGCATAAACAGTATAAATATAATTCAATAAATTATTTTTATCCAAGTATATTACTTGATAATAAAATGATTCTCAAAAATTTATTTAAACAATCAAGCAACAACAAAAACGGATACCATTAAATATTTAATAGAAATTCACTTTTTTACTAAATGAGTAAAAAGTAAAACCAGGTTTAAAATTTGATTCTAAGAATACATGTACTGATAATGACTTAGGAAAATCAGAGAACCAAAATTTAGCCCTAGAACTACATTATTACTTTTAAATATTAGAATTCACTAAATAGAACATAAGCCCCTTAAGTTCAACTATAGTACCAAATACCCTACGGCTTGTGAAATAACTAATTAAACCCTCAAGTATAATAAAATTTACAATGAGCTTACTTGTTCGACAAAATTTATAAGAAACCCAAAAGGCACCGGCCCAATACAAACCCTTTATGTGTTTAATTACTCGCATGTATCAATTGTGATATGTATTTATTATCTCCTTGAAATGTATTATGTTATGAGTTGAGTTGTTATTGGATGTATCATTTTGTACTTGTTAGAATGAACTTAGGTTTATAGGGTGGTATGCGAGTAGAAATCACCTAGACGTGGGTAAGTAACGGATAAATTGAAAAGTTGTTGAGTTCTGGATTGCATTGCCTATTGGCAGATTATGGGTTACCTATGGGTCCGATTTGATTTGGGCTGTGCCAGTTGCCTAATGGGCCTAATGTTAAAAAAGGTTACCTAAAGGGCTCAATACTGAGATGAGTTATCCGTGGGGCCCGGTGTTGATTTTGGGGTGAACCCTATTATTCATGGCATAGTAAGCTCTAAGATTGCTAACTTTCCCTTTGTTATGGTCGTAAGTGGAAAACGGACCGACAAGTGGTATCAGAGCAAAGGTCGCGAGTTTGACTTCCCTGAATGACATGCTGCTTACGGGTAGGGGGTGGGGGGTATTGTTGGTCACAGGCCAGCATCTTGCCCACGCGGGTCGAACTGTGGTGCTTGGGGCTTGCTATGTTTCATACAAGGAAATATAGTTGAGTCTTTACCACTATTACGAGTTTTGGTAAAATGGTAAGTGCTTGATCTTAACAGGATACATGCTCGGTAAATAACTTAGTTGTATTCACGTGGGCTCTGGTGCAAGACAAACAAGAGGAGTAACCCCATGAGACAAGTCATGACTAGAGGTTAGGGAGAAAAGGATTTTGTGGAGAAGATGCTTTAGGTTACACTTAAAGTTAATGGATAGTAAAAAAAGAATGATGTGAGTACTTTCCTATTGATATCAATTGTATATTAATTTATTGCTTCGTTGTAAAGTAAGAATTGGTAAGATAAAGACTTGTCCATTGAGTTTCAATTCTCATGCTGCTACCGTTGCCCTGGCATTTCACACAAGGTATCAAAGGAGAAGGCAAAGGACAGTACCTGGAGCCGGAGGATCCATATCGAACTGAAGATCCATCCACCCAGGAGGGAGAGTTCTTCGTAGAGCTGTATGGGAACTATTAGTAGAGGCTCTGTTTAACTTTAAGTATTATAATTTAAATCCAAAAGTTTTATCACATTCGTCAAAACTCTACTTTATTCGTCAGTGTGTAAGAGCTAATTATGTT
Source organism: Rhododendron kiyosumense (assembly GCA_019656275.1). Classification (NCBI taxonomy): domain Eukaryota; kingdom Viridiplantae; phylum Streptophyta; class Magnoliopsida; order Ericales; family Ericaceae; genus Rhododendron; species Rhododendron kiyosumense. The sequence goes on from BPLS01026949.1 coordinate 60,590, forward strand.
AACTTTAATCTAATGTTTAAAGACTTTCGCAGCTACTCTGTTTAAAGAATTATTTTCCGTTAAATTATTTTTAAAGCTATTAAATTATTTGAAAAAGATTTAATTTATATTTTTGAAAATCGGAGCGTTACAAGAAGTCTTCCTTGGGTGGATCCTTATTTTTGTGAACATGAATACAAATATGAGTTATCATTCTAGTCACACATCAATACTAGATAGTGAGAACTTCGACTATTCGAATTCTCGGATTCAAGCAATTATAATGAGGCCAGCAAATGAGAAAATATGGAACTCATGTGTGAGAGGGTATAAGTATCCTACAAAAGATTGTAGATGAGGAAACAACTTAAACTACTCCAGTCACCATCTTCGACGCCAGTTGTCGGCAACAAACTCCGGCTGCTTTCCAACCAATTTTTTGGCGCTGACCAATTTTCTGACGATATTTTCGACGCCGACGACCAGTCGCCCGCCGGTAGTGTTGGAGTAGATAGAAATAAGGGTATTTTTGTCAAGGTGGACTAAATTCTTTTGAAAATAATTTGGTGGACCTAATAAGTTTTAAAATAAAATAATGGACAAGGGAGTACATCTTCCTGATTTTTTTTAGTTGGATTGGCCTCGAAAGATTATGAAAATAGTTCAACCATAGTGTTATCGTCGGTCCCGGACAGTGGGCCACCCATTCAGCAATTGCCTTGTCGTGATTATGGAAGAACCCTGCTAACAACATATACATCTTTGCTCAGATTTTGTTGTGGGGCCCACCACGGGTCCCACACAAATAATCCGAGCCATTTATTAAATGTAAAATATTTTTTCAATAGTCCCCGTAAAAAATCAGCTCAATCTAATACCTATAAGTGCTCGATCTAATCATCTAAATTTTTATTCAAATTTTCGGACAATGAAAAGTTAAATAATTAGATTAAGCACCTATAGGTGTTGGATTGAGCTGATTTTTTACGGGGACCCTTGAAAAAATATTTTACATTTAATGAACGGCTCGAATCATTTGTGTGGAACCCGTGATGAGCTCCACAACAAAATTTGTGCACAGATTGTCTGTGCGGATAGATTTATTGATTATGGAAACACCGAAAACTTCCATGGTTTTGTTTTTTTCCCAGAAGCAGCGGACCATGAGTTTCACATGTTCTATAATTTCTTATGGTGTGAGGTCAAAAAGTTCTTATGCCGGTAAATTTTGGAGTACTACTCCAAAGGCAGTGGCCCCGCCCAAAATGGAAAAGTGTAGTACAGTTTATATATAATGTTTCACCATTAATACATAACAGTTGTAATTTGTAATTCTTTTTCTTTTTCTTTTTTTTTTAAAACTTCACAATTGTATTTCACAGTTGTGATGGGCCTGATGGCTTGCAGAAGAGTATGGAGTCGCACTAACAACCAAAAAACTATGGTGATGAAGCAACTTTGATGATAGCTCCGACCTGATCCTGCAAAACAAAGCTAATAACCCGAGTCACCGGTCGTATGGTGGCGTGCCAACCACTCTCCGATGTCCAAGTTAGTAGAATACTTGTTATGAAAGAATGGGGAGTTTCTCTGCTAGAATTGTGTACCTTATATCAGCATTCTACCGTTGTATTTATAGGCATTCCCATCGGAGTTTGAGTCCTCGTAGGACTATACCTCGTAGATTCCGGATCTCCTCTTTGAGTAGTGTGGAGTCCTGCTTAGCTAGGAGTCCATGAGGTTCCTGCCAGGGCTAGGAATCCCATCTTCGACTATAGTTGTGCATATCTCTGGGGATTTAGGCTTATCCCAGCCTTCCCTTATCCCTTAGGATTATCCTTCCTATTGTGGCATCTTTATCCGAATTGGTATATCCTTTGTGTGATATCATAGAAGTTATGCTCTTCAGGAGAGCTAGGGGCCGGAGCTAGTCCTTGAACTCTCTTTGAGCTCTGTCCGGAGGATGGAGCTGGGAGGTCACTGCTCCGTTTCTTGTAGGCCCTTTATACGAGGCTCAAAGGGGAATAGCTCTTACTCCTCATGTCCGTAGGCCCGGTATTGCTGAGCTCTTTTAAGTATATTCTACTTATCATATGGGTATTAGGATTTGCACACGGTTCGGATTCCTATGAACAGAGTCACGGATTCAAGAAAATGCAATTTGTGTTTGAACTAAAAGTCTTATGGAACTCAAATCTAATCCGTAAGTCATGATTTGGTCGCGATTTTATGCACAAATTATATTCGTTAAACCAAACAACAATCAGCAACCAAATTCTGCATTACAAGTAAACATTAAACAACAACCCAAAAAGCAAAAAAAAAAAAGAAGCCAAATATGCAGTACATTCCAGATTTCAGGTTTCAAGCTATATTCTTGAGACGGGGCTAGCGGTGTGCGAGAGGAGAGTTAAAGCCGTAATATTAAAAGAGTTAAAGCTTAGACCATGACAAAGCTCAAACCGCTACTCTAGGCGGCTGGCCACCGCGTCACTGCCTTGGACCTCGGTGGATGTGGGGTCCACCCGAGCAAGCAGGCTCGATGAGATCGTCTCTTTATCTGACTATTTGCAGCCCTTAATGGATTTTATGGCCTCTCTGGTTGG